>APFE031415504.1:32847-48419 GCA_000404065.3 Pinus taeda | reverse complement strand
CTAAGCAGGTCCCCATACATATGTATGCACAAGCTCTAATTTTTCACTCTTCTTTTCTTTCCCAACTCTAAGAAATCTGACTCTCTTCTGTTTTCCATAAATGCAATTCTCTAGAAGTCCAAATCAACATTCTTGAAACTCAACAACAAATTCCTTGAGTGAAGAATCTTCATCCCCTTCTCACTCATGTGTTCGAACCTATGATGCCATAATGCTACATTTGCTCCTTTGGAAGTTAAAGCATTAACAGAGTTAGAAATACAATTGCATAAATACAATGTACCAATCTTTTTGCCTTTTTCTATTACTAGGGCTCCTTTGGTGACCTTCCAAGCTTTATATGTGAATGTTATCACACAACCTTCACCGCCTAACTGCCCTATTGAAATCAGATTTTTTCTCAGATCTCGAACATGCCTTACCTCATTTTGTAGCCATTGGTTTCCATTTTGTTGTTTTACAAGAACCTTACCCATTCCAACAATTTTATATGGTTTATCTCACCCAAATGGACTTGTCCAAAATCCCCTTGAACATACTCATGAAAATATTTCTTATCAGGTGTGGCATGGAAAGAGGCCCATGAATCTACTACCCAGGAATCAGTAATATTTTCGAAAGAAAGAATCAAAGCATCTTGTAACACCTCACCTGTCACATTTTCTTCATGATTGTTTTTTTGTTGTGCATCTTCTTCTTTTCCCTTCTGAGATCTAGAGTCTTTCTTTCAGCATTTCGAGCACACTATCCCTGATCTGGACATGGATATGCCTTTCCTTGATCTACTGCGATATCCTAAGCTCTTTCCTCTTTCCATTCTTCTTCCCATAGACTCTGCACTCAAAGAATTACCTGATGTCTCACCAAAGATTTTCTGTTGCATTTCCTTGCTAAGGATAGCATCGACAAAATCATCAAACTTTAAAGTACTAGATCCAGAAACATAGTTACTAATGGCCATTACTAAATAATTCCAACTTTCTCGCAAAGAGCACAAGAATAACAAAGCTCTAACTTCATCATCAAAGTTTACCCCTACATAACTTAATTGACTTGTAACTGTATTAAAATCATTTAAATGGTCTGCAACAGATCCACCTTCCAACATCTTCATAGTAAATAACCGTTTCATAAGAAATACCTTGTTTGAGTCTGAGGGTTTTCATATTGTTTCGCCAATGCTTGAATCAAACCCTCTGTCATTGTTTTCTTCAAAATGTTGAAGGCGATTGACACTTGCGAGGCACAAATGTACTATTCTGAGTGCCTTTTTATCGAGAATGTTCCATTATTCATCTACCATAGCCATCAGATTCTTGGTTTTTCCGCTTAATGGTATGTACAAATCTTTCTGATAAAGATAATTTCCATCTGCATCTTCCACAGTGGGAAGTTTTTTCCGTTAAATTTCTTGATCCTAAAGTTACCGTCTTCCACCATTGCTCCCACTCGAACCAGGAATCCTTCTTTCTTGCGAGTTTATTAGCAAAATAGACCTTCGGCTCCGATACCAGCTGTTAGAAAAATTATATATATGATAGAGAAATGCAAGACATATAATATGCAGAAAAAAAAAAACCCATAAAACTAGAGAGACATAGATATACATGGTTCACCCAGTTTGGGCTACATCCACCTCGAATAGCTAGTCCTTCCTTTCCATTATCCATCAAAATGAAGGGACACAAGCTACAACAAATCTGCTATAATATCCTCTATTTTCTCTCACAATCTCACCTCTCTCTTTCTCGCTTGAAGAATACACATCTATTACACAACCTCAATACAATGCCCTCATACAAAGAGAGGGGTTTCCTTCTAGGGCAAAAAACCCTAAACTGAACATAAATTCTACTGTCATATCATCTGCTTAATGAACGGCCCAGATTGACTAGAAATTACTATACTTTTACAACGCAATTTTACATCTATTTTTAGCTTTAGGGGCATTGTCCCTGAAACCCCCGCCAAGGGACCACTGCCCCCGACCCCCCCACTGGGGGGATTAGCCCCCCTAGACCCCCATGGGGGGACAAGTCCTTCCTGTAGCCCCCCGCATGGAGGGGTGTACAATATTCCTGGGGTATACATCCAGCTGAAACAAAGACCTCTAAATAATCATGCTCCACACCCAACATGTTTTATTATTTTTAAGAGAAAATATATATATAAGAGTCAAGGAGACAAAAGGCATCACCAGAGCAGTGTGCTGAGTAAAGAAAATAACTAGAAGAGTTACTAAATACATATAAGGGAGTGCTCTATGAGCTTAGAGGCTACTACCTAAGAGTGAAGTGGAGTGTAGGAACCAATTTTGTCAAACTCTTCATTACCAAAGATGAGGTTATACAAGAATTCCATTGCATAAGAAAGTGAGTTGAAGAAGCAATTGTTGGATCACATTCAACGAAGTACCTCAACATATGTGCCATCCATCAAAATTGCGCTAAAGAAGGATGGGACTTCATGGATGTTCATTGATTATGTGGTGTTGAATAGAATTATGCTAATGAAAAGTACCTCCTACCTAGGATAGATAATCTATTAGACCAATTACAACAAGGAAAATAATTCAGCAAACTAGATATAAAATCAAGGTATCATTAGGTTTCAATTAGATAAGAAGATACCTATAAAAATTCCTTCAAAGAAGACAATGTTTGTATAAGTGGCTATTCTTATCTATTGTTTTATGGAATGCATAAATTATATTCATGACGTTAATGAATGCCATATTATTCTGTTTTTAAGATTTGTTAGATATTGTTTATTCAGATGATATACAAGTTGACAGTGCTACCTAAAAGGAACACATATCACATTTGATGTAGGTGCTCGAGACATTGAAGAAGCACCAACTGCTAGAAAATCTAAAAAAATGTGAGTTTTCAAATTAATCTTTGGTGTATTTAGGATATGTTACTGGGTGAGGAGAGTTGTAGATAAATCCTACCAAGATCGAGGCCATTATGAATTCTTTAGTTCCTACAAATGTTTATGAGCCCATGAGTCTCCTTCAGGTAGCGCAACATTTGACGAAATTTATAGCCTTATTTTCAGTAGTGGAAGCACAAATCTACTCCATAATATGAAGTGATAATAGTTTCCACTATAGAGAAGGATAACAACAACCCTTTGAGGAGTTCAAGAAGAAAATTATTCAAACATTGGTTCTCTCATTATATAATGTCCAAAAATTCTTTAAAGTGGAAACATATGTGAGTGGTTACAGTATGGGAATAATGTTGATGTAGGGAAGAAGACCTCTATGTTACCATTCTAAAATATTTCATTGAGAAATCCTTAACTATGCTACATATGACAAGGATATTTATACCTTGGTGCAAACTATAAATGAGTGGAAACACTATTTTATGGTAAATGAGATAGGTCTCCAATAACCAGCCATTATAGTACGTGTAGGCCCAATGTTAGTTGTTACACACTAGGAAGTACAAGTCAATGGGGTCTTTATAGTAGTTTCATTTAGTGACCTAGTAAAAGAAGGGTAGCACAACAAAGTTGGCTGAAATGCCTTCAAGGCCACCACATCCATGATCACAAATTGGGAACTTTGATGTACATCGATCATTTCCTCAAGTATTCATATAAAGAGGAATGTACAAAGGATGATAATTCCAAGGAGGTGTTCCAAAAATTGCAAAGAAAGAGTCACATGTACAATGGTGATGCCACAATTTAATATCATCCCCATACTAGATTATTCTAGAGGCTATACAAGTTATGTGTTCCTGAAGGTGAGTCGCTACAACTAATCAAAGAGTCTCACGCCTTCAAGGTTGCTAGGAATTTGTGTATAGGGAAAATAATTGCCAATGTACGAAGAGATGCATACTAGCCTAAGATGCAAGATGATGTAGCTAGGTTCATAAGAAAATGTATAATTTGTTGTACCAAAAAGCCTAGCAATGGGAAATAGGGTCTATATCATCCCTTACATGTACCCATGTGCCCTTGGGAAAGAATTTCCATGGAATTTGTGGGAGGTTTGCCAACATCTAGGAAGGGACATGACTACCTATTCATGGTGGTTGATAGGTTTAGTGAGAAGTGCATTTCCATTGCTTGTGAAAATACCATAAGTGAGAAAGACACAAAAAACTTCTTCTCTCAATAGGCTAGGTTCAACTTTGGCATACTAACGAGCATCATTCTAGATAGAGATAGTAGATTTATTATTGACTTTTGGGCTACATTATGGGAAAGAAAACAAACACAAAGTTGAATAATTCTACCATATCATTCCATCCATGAATATATGGGGAAACAAAAGTAGTTAGCAAGAACTTTGTGCATATTTTGAGGGGATAAATTAGATACATCTAAATACTTATGATGAAAATATGGTATATATATAATGTTGTTAAAAAAATCTATTTGAACTTCTAGTAGTAAATTACTATTTTGAACTTGTTTTGGATATTTTCCAACTTCAGTATTGGATATTGCGTATGGATATAAAGGAGGGGTGAGGGAGGACCTCATAGGGGATGATTCAAGGGAAGTGAATTTTTTTGAGAAGATCATGAGGATCGATGTACAAGTATAGTATACCCTAGAAAAGTCATGCAAATGGTCAACATGACATAGATAATTTATTCAAGGTAGGAGACAAGTTATGTTATAGTTAGACAAGGAGAAGCTATAGGGTCCTCGTAATAAAATTAACACTCTATGATATGGCCCTTAACTGATATAATGGAAAAGGCTAGAGATAACAGAAATAGCCTTATTCTACCCTAATACGTGTGCATTTAGTCAATGGTGAATCCGTAAAAGTTGAATCTTTATTAGCCTTCCATGCTAGATCGAGAATAGGAGAAGGTCCAACCTATTTATATAGAGGATTTAGTGCCACATGATCAAGAAGAGTTGACAAAGGATATATTTTGGTAGAATAGGTATAGAACTACAAGAGAGGGAAAACATGTCCTTTGGCATATTGGATTGAAAGGAAAAATTTGAGGAAAGTCTAAATGGTACTAGAGGAAGAAGGTAGAGGAAAATTTTCATCACCCCATTTAGTAAAATATTTTGGGGAAAAGAAGCCTCCAAATGTAGGGATTTGTAATATGAACTAATAATTATATTATTTTTCTACAATATTGATGATTTTAGGGTAGAAAATTTAGAGAAACCAACTTACATAAGTATTTTTACTAGCGGGACCAACTTTGGAGAATTTTTTTTAGAAATATTTAGAGGCTAGTTTGATTCATTAAATTATGTTTATTTAGGGTAGGATTTGTCAATAAAGGGAATAATTCCCTGTATTTATTCTACACTTGAATTTGTTTCCAGTGGTATAAAAATTTCATTAATCAGTGTTTGAACGAAAAATTTATTTGTCATGGAAGTTGACCTATTATCATTGACTACCAAACTTCAATAGGATACCATTTTAGCCCTTGTTAACCATAGCATAGAGGTTATACATGTAGTTCCTATGAAGAAGAATCTTGAAGGGTCAGGTTGTAAGTCATATTGAGGTTTGAATGAGTCAAATTTAACCACTAGTCAGTTATTTATATGCTATGTTATAACAATGCCACTAGGAGAAAAAGGAGTTCCATTACATTTGAGTGCATTATGCCCCATATTATAGAAGAGTAGATGAGAGTGAATAGAGAGTCAATATAATAGACATGGGTTGTGATATATAGAAACCCATGAGCCATAGTTCTCACTACCTTCTATTTGCATCATTCCCATTTAGAGAAATAAAGAGAAAATTAGTATGACCTTACAATTTGGTTTTCTCTCAAAAGGGTTTTCTGGGCCATACCTAGAATTCATTATGATTGGTGTGTGTTTAATTATCACATTTCTACATTTTTGACATTTCATATATTACATGAATAAGTAGAGGAAATAATAAATTAATAAATCCAAAAATCCAAAAATATAAAGAAAAATAACCCTCACAATACAAATTTCATATTTATGTCCATCTTTTCATTAGAATAATTATGAAAAATTGTGTAGTGGAATATCCATGGAATTTTATGAATCATAACATATCAAGAAGGAATGAAAGGAGGGTCTAATTGGTGGGACACCTCTTGTCCTTCACTCTGGCAAGGCTTCTGATTCTCCTACTCATCATTAATAATAATGGGGATGGACTCAATTCCTTTCGATGTGGTGTGCTTAGAATGAACACGATCATTTTTTTCTCATATCCATCACTATAGAATTTGAAACTAAGAGGAAAGACCCCTCAATAGAGCACAATGAATTTTCCCTCAACCTTTTCAAGTGATTCCAGTTCAAATTTTTTCCATTTTCTAGGGAAATGGCCACAAGAATCTTATCCAAACAAGGGAAATCTTGTAATATCCCAAACTAGGAAATAGAATGAATATAAAAAACATGCACTAAGATACAACAAGAAAATCCAACAATGAAAGCACAATCTATAAATCATAGAATAGCGACAACATATTTGAGCCATTTTACTAAATATTTCTTCGATGTTTAATACAATCAAGTAGAATTGTGGAACCTAGGATTGCAACTACAAGAATGCAATACCTAGGTGAATATCTAAGCAAGCTCCAACCAAAATAGGCGTAATTTGTCCAAACAGACTACCCAAAAAGTTATTAATGAAGCTAAAGGAAAACTATTAAATGATACTTAAATAATGCTCCAAAAGTTCTTCAAAATTAGGAGAATTCTCCTCACACCCAATCCAACAAAACCCAGAAAATCCTCAATCTGAATCCACCATTCATTGAGGCCCTAAGAATCACGTGTGGTCCTTCCCACTCTT
Source organism: Pinus taeda (assembly GCA_000404065.3). Lineage (NCBI taxonomy): Eukaryota > Viridiplantae > Streptophyta > Pinopsida > Pinales > Pinaceae > Pinus > Pinus taeda. The sequence continues at coordinate 41,623 of APFE031415504.1, read as the reverse complement.
CCAGTGAGTTACAAAAATCGATCTCTAGTAAAATGCATGGTTTTTCTAAAGAGGAAGCTCTTCCAAAAGCCTCGGAAATTCCCTCCTTAAACTCATGTCCAAAATAACCAGTAAACCCCGATATAGGCCCAAAGAAGAAGAATTTTGGCCCACAAATATCCAACACTTCTAGCCCTAAAATCTCTCAAAATAAACTTTTCCTCCTCATAGGAAAATATCCACAAAATAGCTAACCTAGAAGATAACAAATGCTACCTCCTCAAACCCCAACGAAATCCTCCATGTCGCCCTCTAGAAACTCAAATAGAATAAAGAAATCACTGAAATATAACCTATAAAAATAGTACGATATCCCCAAGTCTTTCTCCATGAGTGGCACTCGAGGTCCCCTGAAGAAGAGCTGGAATTTCTACTTAGAAATCCCTTGTGCTAAATAGCACTAGTTGACTAGGCTAAGCAGCTCAAGGAAGCTCTCCATTTCTAAAAACGAAATTCCAAGATAATCCTAAAATCAAGCTCTTCCCTTCCTTTTATAATTTATTCTCAACCATCCTTGTGGGCTCCACCAATTCAACCCCTCTTGCTTGACCCCTCTTTCATGTTGTTCAATTTCTCATAGGGAGTTCAATTTCCTTCTTAAGTGACCCCCACAACTTAACATAACTTTAAATTTTCCCTTTTTTCTTAAGTGAAACCTTTATTTCTAATCGAAATTAAATTTAAGACTCCATAACTTATTTATCCTAAGTTTTATTTATCAAATATTATATTAATGGCCAAAATTGCAAAATTGAGAATTTTCTTAACAAAATTATTAAGTGGGGACATGAAATTTCTTCCCTCCAAAATGTTGCTTGTCCTCAAGCATTTACAATGTTGGATGCTATAAAATTTGTTCTCCCTCCCAAGTAGAATCCTCATCTGGTAAATCTTTCCACCTGATGAGGTAGTCATTGATAATCTTCTTCTCAAGTCTTCTCTTGCTCTCCTGGAATATGGTCTCATGTATAAAATAAATGACCCTCATCATCCAAGGGTGGCAACTTTGCTGCAGTTGTAACATATTATCTCATTACCTTTTTCAAGAAGGATACATGGAACACATTATTGACCTTGCTTATTTCTGAAATATATAGCTCATAAGCCACCTCCCATACTCACCTGATCAACCTATATGGTCCATAAAAAAGAGGTTTGAGTTTCTCATCTCCCTTATGCTTCAATGTGGATTGTCTATATAGTTGGAGACTCAACAACACTAGGTCTCCAACCTCAAAATTCCTCTCCAATTGGTGTTTGTATGCATACATCTTGTATTGGTTTTATAATGTCTACAGGTTGTCTTTGATAGCCCTCAAGATATACTAGATCTCTTGTACCCAATCCTTCGCCATGGGTGCTCATTTTTCTCCAAAAATCATGTTAGAAAATGATAAACCATAATGAGCACGAAAATATGACATAGTGATAGACATATCATGATTGTTGTTGTATCACTATTGTCCCATTTGAAGCCACTTCACACACGCACGTTGTTGCCCTACCACATAATTCCACAAATATCCTTCCAACCATTTATTTATGATCTCATTCAACCCATCTATCTAGGGATGGTAACTAGTACTAGAAGTGAGCCTAGTTCCCACTGGTGTGAATAACTTTTGCCAAACACCCTCCCCCCCCATAAATTTACTATCTTAATCACTTACTATGGTCATGGAAATACCATGAAACCTAAACACCTCTCTAAAAAACATCCCAGTTATCTACGATGCTAAGGATCTAGAAGGAATGGAAAATAAATGAGAAAACTTGGTCAGTTTTTCCACAACCACATATATGTAATCACACCCCTGTATATCTGTAATGCTAGTCGTGAATTTTATAGATATGCTCTCTCAATTCATCTCTAGACTTAAAAGTGGATAAAGTAGACTAGTTAGATATGTCTTCACACCCTTATTCCTATGACAAACTTCACACTCTTGTACATGTCTTTGAACATCCTCCTTGAGGCCTCTCCAAGAAAAATGCTCCTTGATGGCCTGTTACATTTTGAAAACACCTAATGGCATGCTATAGGTGAGTTAAGTGTCGCATGAAAAATATTCTCCTTCAAATGTGAGCCTCGAACCAAGTATATCCTATCCTTATAATGTATGACCTCATCCATCACCTATACCTATCATCCCCAAATGTAACATTGATGATCTCGCATGCATGTTGATCCTTGGAGTATTGTACTAGCAATTGTGCTTGCAATCGTACATGGTGTTTGTAAGTGGGAGTGTCATGGGCCTCCTAGACAATGCATCTACCACCACATTATTCTTTCCATTAACATACTCAATATCAAAATCAAAGGCATATAACTTACCCACTTTTTCTGCCTTTATTTAAGCTCCTTCTACTCCAAAAACAATTAAAGAGTGTTGTGATCAGTCTTCACCTTGAACCTATTTCCCACCAAATACTATCAGAACCTAGATAATGCATGCATTATGGTAAACATATCCTTATCATAGATAAGATACAATCTCTCATGTGGCTGCAACTTCCAACCGTCAAATGCAATCGGGTCGCCTCCTTGCATCAACATTACTCCATTAGCCTCTCCATATGCATCACACTCCAGTACAAAGGGTTGTGAAAATTATGGTAAATGAAAAACTAGGAAGCTTCTCTCCACTCTCTTCAGGTACTCAAACCCCTCCTATGCCACATCTATCCACTCAAATGATCCCTTCTTTGTCAAGTTTATGGCAGGGGTTGTTAGCTGTGAAAATACCTTCACAAAATGCCTATAGTAAGTGCATATTACCAAGAAAATCCCCAAGTCTATCACATTCTTAGGTTTAGGCCAATCCAAAATAGCTTGGATCTTCTTATGATGGACCTTAACTCCATCCTCTCCAATCACATGTTGTAGATATAACATCTTTGTCAAACCAAGCTCACACTTGGACAACATGGTATAAAACTGATACTCCTCGAAGATGTGCAAGAACTCCTTCAAGTGTTGTAAATGTTTTTCCCATGCTTTGGTGTAAATCAGAATATCATAAAAAAAACTAGAATAAATCTATGCAACTACTTGTGGAACACATGGTTCATACAAGACTATAAATTAATAGTTAGTGTGCTGGTTAGCCCAAAGGGTATCACCAACAACTCAAAATGGTTGTAATAACATAATAATGTAGTCTTCGGGATGTCCTTCTTATCACTCGAATATGATGATATCCAGAGCACAAATATATCTTAAAGTATTTAGCTCATCTAAGATCATCCATCAACAAATCAATGTGTGGAATTGGGAATCATTTCTTCATTGTCTTCTTATTTAGGGCCCTATAATCAATGCATAGTTGTATTATCCCATCTTTCTTCTTCACCAGCACAACTGAAGAAGCAAAGGGACTAGAACTATGCCTAATGTGTCCCAAAGCCAACAACTCTTCTATGGCTCTCTCTATCTCATCTTGATAGGCCTTGGGATTTATGTAGGGTTTAGTGATGACTGCATCCACACCCTCCTCCATCTCTACATTATGTTCAAACCCTCTATCTGGTGGATGTTCTAAGAGAATGTCACCGAATATCACCTGATGCTTCTCTAGTAGTGCCAAAATGTCTAGATGTGGTTGTTGACACATCCTTGTCTTAGAAATATGCAACTCTACCACCCACACAATGTCCCCATGCCTCAAGTAAATCTCCATCCTATGTGTTGATACTATATGTGGTGGATATGAGTGCATGCCCCTCAATAATACTAGTATCCCATACGATTCCATGAAATCCATCTCTAACTTATTCCAATCAAACGCGAGGTGTCCCAAAGAATACAACCAATAAACACCCAACATCATAATGGTGTCTGACACATCAACCACAAAGAAATAATCTATCATCAAAATATTCCTCATAGTCAGGGCCAAGCTAGGAAAATATCTAGTGCACTGCATAGTCTGATCTCCTGGAACAAGAACTAAAAATCCCTCAAAAGTGTCTGTACGTGTGCCTCTTGACTCCACCATCTGAGCATCGGTGAAATTGTGAGTAGTCCCACTATCCACTAGAACCAAATCACGTTGTTGCTACATTGTGCCCCTAATACATAGGGTCAAATATTTTTTAACTCCCTGAAGAAAATAAATAACTTCCCGAGTAGGATAAAGTGATCCTCCTCTAGGTGGTGGTGGTGGCGGTGCTCCTCCTTTTATAACCTATGACTCACTAACTCCTACATGGGCCCCCTTCTCAACATCCTCGTCAGACTCGCTATCTAAAAACACCTCGATGGAGTGGGCCTTGCCCTTGGTGCACCTGTGTCCTGATTCCCGTGGCTCCTAACATGTGAAACACAGTTTCCTCCTCCAGAGGTCCCTTCAAGTCTCAATCATATAAATTTCCATGCCCTGCTATCTCCCTTTGTGGCTGGGGTCTAGTCTTCGTGGGTAAGGGTTCCTTAGACTTTGGGATCACACCCTAAAAGTCTCTCACTCTGCTCATTGCGTCCTGTAAGAAAGAGGTCCTATTTGACCTCACAAGCCATGCAAAGGCTCTGCTAAACCCTCAATGAATAGGTAAACCCACCTGGGCTCTGATAGGTTCGACACCATCACAAACAATATCAAAAAAATTGTTATGTACTGCTCATCGCTACCTTTCTGCTTGAGATGTGTCAACTCTTAGAAATGTGACTTAGAGTGTCTCTACTCAAAATGCTCCAACACCCTCCTAGTAAATTCCTAGTAAGAAGCTACGTTGGCATGCCCTAACGTAGCTAATCAATGAAGCCACTAATCATGTGCACCCCTCCAAATGCAAAGCAATCAAGTTAATCACCTCCACCTCTGACATCAGGTTAAGTTGTAAATAGGTGTCTATATTCTCAACACATGCCATCATAATGCATTTAGAAAACTTGTAAAATGTAGGGAGGTGCAATCTCCTGACTGTGTGTTGCAAGTCTGAGATTTGTTACGATGAGTTGCCTACTCCTCTACCTCAATTTCTATGCTTCAGTTGGTAGAAATATCTGAAATTAATCGCTTCATGGGACTTCATCCATGGACTGCCACTCTTGATATTAATCCCCCATATGCATATCCTCGACATTAGGTTGTTCCCCACCCCTAGGAGCTAGAAATATAGGCATGGTGGATCTGGATGCTCCATGGGGAATAAGGGTGTTGTTCTGAGGGATGTCACACTCCATTTGGTGAGATTCTTCTAAAATATCACTTCCCATAAACTCCGAGTGGATGTCTCTAATGAGTTTTTATCTCAATTCATCCATCACTTCCCTTTGCCCTCTCACAACATAATTCTTCCCATTCACGAAATCATTCAAGGAACTCAAGATGATCTTGAATGTTGTGGCCATCTCCCCCTTCCTATTATCTCCCATTTCTACTGGATTTACTCCTTGCTCTAGAGCTTCTGAATCTAGGGTATTTTTTAGCTCCCACTCACTACTCCTATAGTTGTACCTTTTGAAAGTGATGTTCTACTTATCCTCTAGGGTCATAGAAATAAATCCTCCTGCAACTCTCCATATCATGATTTTGCTAACACTATAATATCGCAAATTAGGAAATAAAATGTATATAAAAAACATGGACTAATCTACAACAAGAAAATCAACCATGCAAGCACAATTAGTAAATCATAAAATAACAACAACAAATTTAAGCCATTTTATTAAATATTTCATGGATGGTGAATGCAATGGAGTATAATGATAGAACCTAGGCTTTCTACTGTAATCTTGTAATACCCAAGTGAATATCTAAGTAAGGTCCAACCAAAATAGGCCCAATCTATCCAAATGCACTTCCCTGAAAATTATTGTTGGTGTTGGAGGAAAAATCTAAAATGATGCCTCAATAATGCTCCAAAGGTTTTAAAAATTAAGAGAAAGCTCATCGCACCCAATGCAACAAAATCTATAACAATCTCAAGCTCGATCCACTGGTCACTGAGGCCCAAAAAACTATGTGTAGCCCTTCCCAATCTACTAGTGAGCTATAAAATTAGATCTCTAGTAAAATGCATGGTTTAGCGAAAGGGAAAAATCCTCCAAAATCCTGTGAAATTTCCTCCTCGAACTCTCAGCCAAAATCAGCTCTAATATCCGGCACAACAACGCTGGTCAACCCCTGCATGGAAAATAGCTAGTAAACCCCAGTACAAACCCAAAGAAGTAGGAATTCAGCCCACAAATATCTAGCACTTCCAGCATGGAAATCTCTCAAAATACACTTGTCCTCTGCAAAGGAAAATCTCCACAAAATAGCCTGCTCGGAAGACAACACATGTGATCTCTTCAAACCACAGTGACATCCTCCATTGCATCCTCTAGAAATTCACACAAGATGAAGAAATTACCACAAAATAACATACACAAAATACATCAATCTCCCCACAAACTCTCTCCTTAAGTGTCACTTGAAGTCCCCTGAAGGAGAGCTAGAATTTCTGATTGGAAATCCCTTGTGCTAAAAAACACTGGTTAACATGTATAAGCACCTTAAGTAAACTCTCCGATTCTAAAAATGAAATAACAAGATAATCCAAAAATGAATCTCTTCCCTTCTTTTTATAATTTTTGCTCAACCATCCTTGTGGGCTCCACCGTATTCGACTCCCTTGGCTTGAACCCTCTTTCATGTGGTTTGATTTATCCTAGGGAGTTCGATTTCCTTCTTAAGTGAGTCCCACAACTTAACTTTACTTTAATTTTTCCCTTTTCTTATAAGTGCAACATTTATTCCTTATCAAAATTAAATTTGAGCCTCCACAACTTATTTGTCCTAAGTTTTATTTATCAAATAATATATTAATCACAAAAATTACAAAATTGAAAATTTTCTTAGCAAAATTATTAATTGGGGATGTAATAAATCAATCACTCTAAAAGCCATTGTGTCCCTCAAGCTTGAAATCTCATATCATCAACCCATAACTAGGACTCTACCATAATTTCTAAGCATGTGTTGGTTGTCTTCTCTCCTTGATATAATTAACCAAAGCTTCAACCTCAACCTAAGTTTCTAGTGAAGTGGAATGTTGGAATTGATGATTTTCCATATTGGTGGCACTCTTGTTCCCAATGTCTTGAGGGTGTCAATAGGTACCCATTCAGAGTTCCTTTAACCTTTTTGAGCCCCCAATTTACTAAACTCATGAACCTCATTTTGAGCCACACTAGTTATAGGACAAGGATTATGGATGAACTAAATTGAATGGTTATAACTAGCATTAGGAAGGCATGCCGAAACCCCATAGGAAAACAATTACACAAGAAAATTTGGGTAACACTAAAGCCCCACAAAAATGTAACTTATAGGAAACTCTATCAACCATAGGAAGCGAAGAGGAAGCCAAACACTAAAGTAGAAAAATACCCAAAGACAAATAGCAGGCATGTAAGAAAGGGTATCAATAACACACATAGTAGAGGAGATGGGGGCTAGAAAAAAAGTGAGTCGAACAACGAAATTCACATATGATTTAACTCATGAAAAAACATAAAAGGGAGAAAGACACACAACTAAACCATAAATAAACTAACTACATAAATGAGACCAATGAATATACTTGAAGATAATAAAGGAAAGGAGTGTAACCCATTTAAACAAAACTTTCCCTTTCCACTACATGATAGTTACCATACCTGCAAATCCCCATCTAACTGAAACCATAATTTGCAATAAATGGTCATCATCAAGGTTCATGAGGATCAAAGGCATATAATTCTAAGGTTTCCTTAGTATCAATTCACACATACCAATCATCTTTCCCACTTACCAACTCACAGTTACTAAAGAAAGTAGAAATTATCCCCCACATAAGGTGCCATGCATTGAAACTATGGTTGAGGTCACCACATAACTAAGCCAACTTCTGGATGGTTCCCTAACATCTGATCTAGGGGAAATTTAAAATTGATATTGATACTTTGTTCTAAGGTCAACATTGAAATTTATTGAATGTCGGGTGTTAATTCCATGTTGAGCTTACAAAGTATTACACATCCCCAATATTTATTCTATGTTGAGCTTGGAAAGGATTACACATCCCCCAATTTTTAGTTTCCATTATGTGTGTATATGTTATATAAAGTCGATATCGAAATATTATGTTGGAATATTTTATTTATGACCAACTTTGAAATAGTGTTTTGCTTTTTCTGTATTCAGGCTTCTGTGATCCATAATGAATTAAGCGAAGTCTTTCGGTAGAAATCACATAAGAGAATTTTTTGGCTGACATGTTTCGAACCAACAATTAGGTTCGTCATCAAGACTAGATAAAGAACCAAACCATGGAAAAGGCTTAAATAGATAGAAATGTAGAGACATAATTTCAAGTAACGGCTATATTTGAACAATAATATTTAAATTATGATATTAATTTATTAATATATTAAAAACAAATATTATTAAGTAACAACTATATTAAATGGCTAGTTTTTGAAAAATAATATTTAAATTATGATATTAATTTATTGAAAACAAATATTAATAGTGTTTTGTTATTAACACTTTTTTTAAATATCACTTACAGTAAAATAAATTACAAATCTTTCATCACACTTTATAAATGATTCATATAGAAAGAAGGATAAATTATATTAGATAGACTTATTATGATAGAATGATAAATTATGTTAAGTGGACTTATTGAAAGTGAAAATTCTTTATGTGTTAATAATAATGAGCTTGAAGTGTTTGGAAAACTATTTTGAGTGTTTTAAATGATGATG
>APFE031415504.1:18792-28829 GCA_000404065.3 Pinus taeda | reverse complement strand
TCCATCTTCCAAAACTCCAAGCGGCCTTTGTCATCTCTTCTGCTCGGTATCAAGGCAAATCATGATTTTTTGGGCTGAACGGACCTGCTGTTCCTTGCTTCATATCTTATTTGCTATATTTTGCTGTATTTTACCATGTGTTTTAAAGGACAAGCTTTTGTGGAGATCCTTGTTTTATGCTGCACAAGTACAGCAATTCATCCAATATGGACCTGTATCTATCATAGATCTTAAGATCTCTTTTGAAAGTGACCAATTACGATCCTATATATCTTGGATCAATAGGAAAAATTGTGGCTCTTTTGGATCCTAGCACTATTTTTCTGGACCTTTCTATGTAACTCAGACAGTTTTTATATCATCTTAATATAAGAAAATTTGGTTTTTCTTCTGAAAAAATCTAATGATTCTCATGCGTTTTCATGTATGTTTATCTAAATTTCTAGTTTTGTAAGCAGTTGAGAGTTCGATGGAGATATCTATCATAGTTAGCTGGTTTTGCAATATAGTAACCAACTTGTCACTTCATAATTCCCTTTTACTCTTAACATATATATTTTTTATTAAATTGTAATTAATGATTTCAACCAGAAAGGCACGGTCAGGCTAACACCAAAAATTCAATGCCAATATAAGGCAAAACTTGATATATAAGTGGAGTAAATCCAACTGTATTCATATCCAACATTTAATTTAGAAAAGTAAATCAATAACAAATATGAGAAATAAAAATTTTATGAATTACCTAGGAGAGAAATCAGTAGTGGGTGGATGGCAAGGAAGCTTATAATTCAATGGTGATCTCTCAATTGATATATTTTCTCGTCATTTTATTATTGGTATTTTTGCAAACATGTTAGTTTTTTAATACAATTTGTTTGTGGTGGTAAATGGAGAATGGATTTGTTAGGGATTTTTTTATTATGTTTGTATTTAGATTTAGATTTTAATTTCTAGGAATTTGTTTTATTTTTAAGTAAATCTATAGCTGTGAGACCTGTATTGTTTGATTTTTTATTCAATGAAAAACAATGTTGTCTGGAAGCCTCAGTTGCTCCTCACTTAAGAGATGTGAGATTCATTCATCGAATTTTGTCTTCCATTTGAGTATTTTTGTTTCAAGAATCAAATATTTGAAGGATAAGTTGTTTTTGATCCAATGCAACAAAATGTGAAATTTCTCTTTGATGATGGCTCAAAGGAGGTTGATGGTATAGTGTATACACAACTAGTGGGAAGCTTGAATTATCTTACTACAACCCAACATGATGTAGAATACTTTGATAGTGTGCTAAGTCACTTTATTGCGATACATCTAGAAAGCCATTGGAGATAAGAAAAAGGTGTACTTATGTATCTTAAATGAACAATTGATTTTGGTCTTAAGTATATTGATTCATTTGATGTTGGACTAACAAGTTACTAAAATTCAGATTGGGCTGGTAATCCAGATGATAGAAAATCTACTATAGGTTATGCTTTTAGCATTGGATGTGGGATTGTTTCATGAATAGCAAGAAACAACCTATTGTATCTTTGTCATCCACTCACCCAGAGTATAATGCTTTGTGTGCATCAACTTGTGAAGTTGTTTGGTTGAGGAGAGTTCTCCAAAGATGTTGGAGAAGAACAAAAGAAGGATGCAATGACCAAATGTGACAACTAGAGCTCAATCAAGTTGTAAAATAATCTAGTTTATCATGCAAGAACAAAGTATGTTGATGCTCAGTTTCATTTTGTTAGAGAGAAGATAAAGTCCAAAGAATTGTTTCTTGAATATTGTAATATTTGTGAAAATGTTGATGATATTTTCACTAAGCCCCTTGGGAAGATGAAATTTGTATCATTTAGGAAGATATTAGGTGTGGAAATTAATCCTTTCTCCATGAAGGGGGAGACTTGGAAATAATGGAGAATGGATTAATTAGGTAGTTTTTTATTGTATTTGGATTTAGGATTTAGATCCTATTTTCGAGGAATTTGTTTGATACCGCTATAATATCTCTATTTTTTTTATTGTTGATTCAATGAAAAGCAATGTTGTCTACCATCCTTAGCGGATCCTCACCTGAGAGTTGCAAGATTCATTCATCTAAATTTTCCTTCGATTTTTTAAAATTGGTAGAACAATAATTGTTTAATATTTTGATGAATTTTATTTACCTATCTAAAGTAAACAATGAATTTGCATTTTGTCAATCTACTCTAAAGGGTTTAGTATTAATTCATTCTTTGAGATATCTTCAATATAATTTTGTTAATATATAAAAAAAATTGAGTAGATTGTTTGATTTCAATTCCTAAAACTTATTTCTTGAAACCAAATTCTCTCATCTCAATTTCTATTTTTTTTATAGCAACATTGAAATCATCTAACACGAAATTCTCAATATATATCATGCCATCAACATAAATACAAACCATAATGATTTTACCTTCATCTAGCTTGGTATACAGAGTAGGTTCATTACCTATTGTTGAGAAAATATTAGTCAATCTGATTGTGCTAAGATATTGAAGCTTGCGTCAAACCATACTATTCTTCCTTCAACTTGTACATTTTGTATTCTTGGTGTTTTACTTCAAATCCTAATGGTTGACCTAGATACAAATCCTCTTCTCATTTTTCATTCAAGAAGGTTGACTTTACACACATCTGGTAGATTAGTCATTTGTTCAAGATTGTAATTGTTAACAAAAATCTAATAATATCCATCCTTTCTATTCGAGCAAAGATTTCACCATAATCAATACTTTGTTGCTAAGAAAATCTCTTCACGGCTATTTTTTCCTTATATTTCTATACCTTGCCTTTGTCATTTAGCTTTGTCTTGTACACCCACCTAGGATCGATGTTTGATTTATCTATTGGCACATCAATAGGATCCCATGTCTCATTCCTTTCAATAGCTTTAATATCTTAATTCATGGTTTGTATGTAATGTTCTTCTTTCATTGGATCCTCAAAATAAGTACCTTGATAGGATAATAATTCTTATTTTGTAGCCTCAAAACATCTTCTACATTGGATTGGTGCCTTAGCACATAGAAGATATTTGATTTCCCGTTTAGCTTCTTGCTTGGTGGAGTAAGTGATCTTATGATTTATTTTCTAAGGTTAACTTAAGAAAAGTACAATAATTAATGTAATTAATTATTATGGACTATTAGAATGAAGTTTTAAAGATAAATGATAAAAAAAAAATCTGTGACTTAGATATAATATGAACAGTTGACCTCAAAGTGAGGTTTAGGGTTTAACCCTAGCCATTGATCACTTAGTCGATTAGGGTTAGGGATTTTGGTTCGATGAAATTATAAAATAATCCTATGGGATAGGTGGAAACACACAATTCTTGAGGAAGTTATTTTCTCGAGGAAAAAATGTTAGATTTGAATAAAGAGGAGTGAGAAGAATTATAGAATAAATTTTTGGGAGGAAATTTCAAAGAAGCCGAAGCTAGGAGAGAGAGGTTAAGATAGTTGAAGAAAAGGACTTAATTATTGGATGAGAGTCAAAATATCTAGAGGCCAATTTTCTTAAGCGTGTAAGGGTCATAGAGAGGGACTTAATTGTTAGTGGGGAAGGATAAATTTTCTAGAGATTGAGTTTCTTCAAGAGTGTCGATTTCCTTCAGGTTGTTTTTTTCAAGTGACACTGAGTTGTAGATTCCAAGCAATTGTATTTTTTATGTATTCTTTGTGCATATCAACATAAATGTTCATGCAAAAATTAATAAGAAGGAAAATTTTGTTTGACCCAAATTTTCTACTATAGTGTGATTGATTTCCCTAGTTTGCATCCACTGCGTTTTACTTTCTAAATTACTATAGTAGTGTGTTTATTTAACCATCAATATTAGAATTAATATAAATATTTTATGGGTAGTTAATAAATTGTTCAAAATTAAATAACATCTAGTATAAAATAACTAAGATGATATCATGGCATTAGTAGTGGAGATCATATATGACAAAGGTTATACAACAATGAATTATTTCTTGAAGAAGAAATTTATTTTGTAGGAAGGGTTTTGTGGCTAAATGCAATTTGGTAATATGGAATAATTAAGTTTCAGGTATGAACATAGGTCAGAGGAGGCTATAGACTTCATCCTATGGAAGGAGTAGATCACCATGGTTTTAACGACAAACGATTTTTCGAAAATTGCAAGCCAAGAGATTCAAGTTCCTTATGATACTACCCAAGTAGCTAAACATAAGATAAAAGATATAAAATCCATGGGCATCACTTTTATGGCAGAAAGGATCACAAAATCTCTCACATAACAAAGAAGTATTTAGCTTATAAAATTTGGATGTACTTGACAAAGTTGTACCATAATGACAACCAAAATATAAATATTGTCCTATTTGAGAAGTTAAGTAGCATTAACATGAACATATCTGCAACTATGGCCTCATACTTCACAAGCATTCTGTAAGTTTATAACGAACATCCTAATATTGGGGAAGAGGTGGACGATATGCAGCTCAGAAAAGTAGCACCAAAAGGGTGTACCAAGAAGTGGGTGACATTTATAGCAAGTATCTTAGCTACAGATAAGCTTCTTGATTAGGTTATATTGTGGGATGATCTTACCCAAAATGATATTGGGGAAGAATCCATAATTGGTTGACAATGAAAAGGTGTAGATGGGGAGAACCTTTCTCCTTTTAGGAAAGAAATGAAGGGAAAGGGTAAATCCAAGTAGAACTAGAGTGGAGGAGAACATTCACAAGCGAAGAAATACATGAGAAAATTCAACCTATTACATGTCATAAGTTCAGTAATTATGCTAAATAGTGTCCAAAAAAGAATAAAGGAAAGAACAATAGAAAAAAAATTACATTTGCACATACGGATGAGTTGGCAACAAAAATTTGAGGAATTTACTCTAGTATCCTATTTTTCTAATAGAATTATGAGGAGGGTGTGGTATTTTAACAATGGATCATATCGTCACATGAATATATCTCATGGTATTGTCACGAGTATGTCTAAGGAGCGTAGAGATCTACATTTGGATCTTGGTGACAACACTAGGTATGTAGTGGAGGGTATTGACAACATACAGTTATAGATATACTTAGGGATTCTTATAAGGGTGGAAGAGGTAATTTATGTATTTGTGTTGGAAAAGAATTTACTCTCAGTTTTGACCTTGGAGGGAAAATGACATGAGGTCAACTTAATGGGAATTGAGGTAGTTCCCAAGACAAAATGTGTTGATCCTAACATGAGGTGAGTTATAGACAATAGGGAGAATAACCTATATCTATTAAGAGGAGTTCCATTTAAATCCATAGTACATAACATTGATAGCCATAGTGAGAATTGACATAGGAGGATAGGACTTATACACTAAATACCTATACCATTGTTACAGACATGGTCATTGGTTTTCCACAGTTTAGTATTGAGCATAATGATGTTTATAAGGGATATGTACTTGGAATAAAGAAAAGTAAACATTATAATACATAGACTATGTACAAAAGGGGGTGTTATATTGGTGAATTCCACAATTTCTATTCCTATGTCAATGGAATCTATTTTGTGAAATTCATAGATGGTTATTCTAGGTGCATTTATTTTGTGACATTCGTAGATGACTATTCAAGGAGGACATGTATTTTCTTCATGAAGGCCAAATAATAGGTATTTATTCGATTCAAGAGTTAAAATATCTTGTGGGGAAGCATATTGGGAATAATATCATGGCCTTGAGATCAAAAATTTGGGGACAATGTACCTCTAATGAGTTTACAGATTTTTACAGAGAAGTGGGAATTAAGAAAGAACTAATAGTGCCTCACAATCCATGATAGAATGGAATGACGTAGAGGAAGAATATGTGTATAATCACATAATTAAATGCCATGATCCATTATCAATATTTTCATATGTTCTTGTGGGTAGAGGCTTGTAACACAACAGTATACCTATAGAAAAGAAATGCTGAGAAGGAAATGGAGGTCATGGCCCTCCAAGAGGCTTCTACAGGATTGAATACTAAGGTGGGCCATCTACAAATCTTTAGTAGTCCATTGTATGTCCATATTCCTTCACAAAAGAGACTCATCAAAAGGGGGCATTTTTTTCAATATAATGAGACTTCAAAGGCCTATAGGGTCTACCTTCCATGAAAAAGGAAGATAGTGCTCAAGAAGGATGTCAAATTTAAGGAGGGTAGGAAATTTAGGAAGATATTTGGGACAAAATAAACATTGAAAAAGGATTAAGAGTGAGAGGTTTTGAAGGTGAACTAAGGAATAGTCAAATTTATTATAGGGACATAGTCTTCTAATCAAGAGAAAGAGAAAGAGGTTCATTTGAGCTCTACCAGGATAAGGACAAGATGGGATGAGTAGACCTTGAGAATTGGGAAGGAGCATGTCAACTCTCCTAGTAGAAATTTTGGGAGAGTAGACCACCTATTATATTTTCTAGTTATTTTGCCTTAACGAGTAACATCAGTGAGTCTAATCCTTTTACTTTCAGGAGGAAGAAAGCCAACAAGTTTATAGGAATTCCATGGTGGAAGAGTATATTTCCATCATGAGAAATGTGATATATAATATTATACCAAGGCTTGAAGTGAATTTAGTGTCCACTTATCGATATACCTTCAAGGTCAAGCATGTAGCAGATGGAAATATAGAGAAGCACAAAGGGGGATTTAGAGTGAGAGAGTTATTCCAGAAGGAGGGAGTAGAATCTGGGCAGGAAATTTGATCCTATATATAAATGTGCATCTATCAGGGGTGATGATTTCTATTACTTCCTAGATGAAGTGAAGGATACATCAAATGGATGTGAAGATTTCCTTCCTCAATGAGGTTATTGAGGAAGAGGTGTATATTGAGCAACCTCAAGAATTTAAGGTCCATGGGAGGGAATCCATGTGTGCACATTGAAGATGGTCTTATATAGAATTAAGAAATAATGTCACATATGGTACTCCGAGAATTATGTGCACCCACTTGGATTGGGCTTCAGTAAGAGTGAGGCAGGCTCCAACTTGTATTATGTACTTGTTGATGGTGAGCCCCTTATCTTGGGATTGTATGTGGATGATCTTTTTCTAACAACATAAGATAATCTCATAGTGATGTGCAAGGATGACCTTTTTCAAAAGCTCTAGATGAAGGATATTGGATTGATGAACTACTTTTTAGGATTTTAGGTGTTGTAATAGCTAGGAGAGTTTTTCCTTAGGAAAGGAAAGTATGTAGTTGAGATTCTAAGGAGACTTATGATGGAGGATAGTAGGTTGACGTCTACACCTATGATCACTAACTGAAAGAAGATAAGTTAGTTGGTGGATCCCACCTTATATAGAGGGTTGATAAGGTCCTTGATGTATATGGTCAAAACTAGGTTAGATATTTTCTTTTATGTGATCACACTTAACCAATTCACAGTGAAGTCGAGGAGAGTTCATTGGGTAGTAGAAAAGAATGTGCTAAGTCATGTTCAGGGTACAATGAAGTGTGGACTAAGATATGTTATAATTTTACGAGTGAAGTTGTAGGGTTATACAAATTTGAATTGGGAATGGATGTCAATGGAGAAGAAGAGTACTTCAGGTTATTGTTTCAACTTTGGGTCAGCCATGATCTCATGGTATAGTAGGAAGTAGCACTCATTGGAAATTATCTCAATAGAAGATGAGTACATGGTAGTGAGTTTGATGAGTTGGGAGGCCATATGGCTTCACAAGACACTCACAAAATTATTAGGTCTTGATATGGGGCCCACTATTATTCACCGTGACAATCAAAGTTGTATTAAGATCTCTAAGAATCTAGTGTTTTTTTATAAATCCAAGCATATAGAGATGAAATACCACTTTATTATAAAAAAAAGGTCTATAGAGGCATTGTAAGACAACAATATAGCTCCATAGAGGAGAAGGTAACATATATCATCACCAAGCCTCTAGTGAAGGTAAAGTTTCTTTTTTATACAGACATGTTGGGGGTTGTGGAAAATCCCTTCCTTTCTAGGAGGGAGCATTGAATTTGTAGCCTCTAAAGATATTCTACATTGGCTTGGTGTCTTAGTGCATTGAAGATATTTTTTTCCTCTTTAGGTGTTTTCTTTGTGGGGTAAGTTATTTATAATTTCTTTCCTATGGTTAACTTAGGAAAAGTAAAATAATTAATTTAACTCATTATTGTGGTGTATTAGGGTAAAGTTATAATGATAAACAATAAAATTATTGAAGTGACTTAGATATAATCTCAACCATTGATCTTAGGTGAGTCTTAGGATTTAATCCTAATGATTGATCACTTAAGATATTAGGGTCGAGGATTTTAGATTAAGGAAATTATAAATTAGGGAGAGGTGGCGACACACAATTGTTGATGAAGTGATTTTCTCAAGAGTGAGAGGCTCGATCAAACTAAAGAGATGTGAGGAGAATTGTATTAAGAAGTTTCAGGAAATCCAAATCTTGGAGATAGAGGTTAAGTCAACCTAAGAGGAGGGTTTAATTGTTGGAAGAGGGCCAAAATATCTAAAGGTTGAATTTCTCAAGTGCATGAGGATCATAAGAGGGAAAAGAGAGGGGTCTGAATTGTTTTTGAGGGAGGCTAAATTTTCAAGAGGTCAACAGTTTTCAATAGAGAAAATTTCTAGGAGCCAATTTCCTTTAGGGTGATATTTCCCGGTTGGCTGAAGTTCTAGGTTCGAAGCACTTGTATTTTTATATTATTCTTTATGGCTCTGCACCTAAACTTATTTGAGAAATTTAATATGAAGGAATATTGTATTAGGCACAAATTTGCTTTGTTTAAGTGTGATTGATTTCCCCAATTTACTTTTGCTACATTTTATTTTCCAAGTTAAATTTATAGCAATCTGTTTGCTTTATCCACAATTCCATAAATATTTAACATAAAATTTTATGGGTTCTTAATAAATTGTTGAATTAAAGTAAATAAGATCTGGTATAAAATAATTAACAAATGAGCCAAATTATGTTCATGGTCGATGTCATTGCATTTCTCATATATTTCCCTTAAACTCCCTACTCTATGATTCCTCATCGAATCTACATTTTGATTACCAAAAGAAGGATTACTATTCTTATTTCTTACTCAATCTGTTAACTGTCTACTATAACAAGGACTATATATTTTATTTATGGATGAACGTATTGACTCTCTATTAGAATAAAAATTACCTTCTTGTATTTTTACCTTAAACTTGGCAATCGTAGTGGAGAGACCTGCTGCTCTAAACATTCCACCCATTCATATATCGGAAAAGATAGATTTTTATTATATATTACTTTTATGTTTTAATCATTCCAAAAAAAATCCCTAGAAACTTTACACATTACTTGTAAAAAAATTCAGAAACTTTACACAATACTTTACACATTACTTGTAACAAATTTCATTAGTAACTAACCATTCAATTTATACACTTCGCACAATTCACTTGTTGTCAAGCTTCCTCTAAGCTTCCTCTTAAGCTCTCATGAGTATAAAAAAATTTAAGAGAAAAATATTATCTATGGAAAAATTATAATGATTCAAAAATTTTGCGGGAAAATTCTTTTAATATTACACATTTTCTAACTCCACACACAATCCCATTAAAAAGTTAAAAATTATATATATGAAGACAATTTAGCCCACAAATCCTTTATAATCATTTCAATTTGCACATATATTATGGAATCGCACTCCATTCATCATGATTTTGCCCTTTTTCTAATATTACATATTTCTTTATGTTATTTTCCAACTTCTTTATTATATATTTCATATATATAGCATAGTACCCCATAGATATATATATATATTATTATACATTAAATTTACTAATAATTTATGGAATTAAGCTCCATTAATCAAGGTTCCACCGATAACCTTTATCAAGTATCAATTTGACTCCTAGAATGCCTCTATATAAAATCCACCATCAAACCCTATACTGAACTCTTCAAAGTGTAGAATTTTAGTGAATTCATAGCTCTTGGGAATGATAAGTGTTATTCACACCCTATCAATGAATG
>APFE031415504.1:2987-18356 GCA_000404065.3 Pinus taeda | reverse complement strand
ATATATTATATTTCATTATTTCTAAAATTTCTTCTAATTTTCAACAATAGAGTATGGTTTCAATTAGTTTCCATTATTTATTGGACTCTAAATTACGATAGGTAGACTATGTAAATGGATATTGTAAAAGGATTTTATTTTACTAGGGAGATTAATAAAAAATGATGTTGACTTGTTTAAATTCAAATATATAATTTTATTTTTGAATAGAAATTAGCATGAATATTTATTGTTGTTTAGTTTGGGTAGAATAATATAGTTAAAATACCTAGTTTTCAATTAATCTAGGGTCAAATTTCAACTAGGAAGGGAAAAAATGTTTTCTTCTAGATATGTTGTTCTCCTCTTTTTAGCATTAATTTATTCTCTTACAAAAGAAAATTTATAAACATCAACCATACTTAGCCATGGTGTGACGTACAATCCACTAATTCCATTCGATATGTCGATTTCCCCCTTTCCTAAATTAACATTCAATCAAGCGGTGGCATACATATTTCGTTGAACATATTTATTTTTTATATAACATGTAAGGTGTTTATGTTTTGGAGTTCCATATTCACCTCATAGTAACTAATTAGAGTATTAACGAAGGTAACAATTGAATGATAATTTGACTAATTTTTTGGATTTTTACGGGTTGCATTTAGTGTTGATTTTTATATTTGTTTTGAAAAGTGGTGATACAACATCACTTTTTTTAATTTTAAGGTTAGAATTTCAACATTTTCAACCATGAAATTAAAAAGCAATATCATGATTATGAAAGACATCAACTCCCTTTTAGTTTTAAAAATCCATCTTTCAATCATAAGATTTAAGACTACAATTTAATTTAGAATTATCAACCAATGCTCTTCTACCTTCTTTCCTTATTTTTGTTATTTCATATTTTTGTCTTCAAAAAATTTTCAAGTTTATTTATTTTTCATTTTATATTATTTAGTTTGGGGGATACTTGAGTTAATTAAAATATTTCGTTGATAAAAAGAACCCTCGAACGAGAAATATGAGATCAACTATAAATCTAAAGGAAACATATATGATTATATATTATAATTACTATATATTATTAATTGTTTTTTATTCAAAAATTTACATTAAAATAATTAAATTGAGAAAAGAATTGTAAATGATGTTTTTAAATAGAAAAATAAAATAAAAAATAGCTCCTTTTTGTTATTAAGAATTTGAAGGGTTCTTGGAGAGATGATGAACAGGTGCTATGTTAAGATACTCCTTGATGTGAAGTCACTGGCTCAATTCGGAACCCTAATCAAAGTGATATATTGGACATGATGAAGATGTAATCATGCCAATATTACAAAAGAAAAAATTAAAAAACATTTTCTTCTTTTTTAAATTATAAATAGAAACAACTTTTGTAAAAGGAAAGATAAAACATTAAAATACATATAATAAAAAAAATCGTAAATATTACCATCTAAAACTAAAAAATGCTCCCTACGAAGATTGATAAAGAAACGTAACTCTCCCCAAATTAGGATGAGTTTCATACGAATAAATGAGGAAGGAAAGTTTCCTTCCATTTATTTCATTACATGGTATCGAATACACCACATTGTAGGAGTCATGCAAACCTTCTTCACGAAAGTTGCAATGGTTCTATATCACATTTTGTGGAATGTGGGAGTTGTAGGTTCAACTTATATCTCAACCTACAGAGGAACTTCTGGAGTCATAATGGAAAGTAACGGTGAATATAAAAAGCATAATCTGAAGGGGTAGCTAGACAAGGCAAAGAAGGAAAGTCTCAATGGTGATTGCATGAATATAACCTATTAACAATGGATGGTAGGGAGATAGGATGTTGTTGTTGGTTCAAACATTTTTCTCCATGGAACCAATGAGGAATGCAAGATTGGAATGTTCCTTGGTTCGAATCTCTTCACGCAATGAAATCCACTTTTTGGAGAAAATTGCAACAATTACTAGCAATATAGGTTTGGTCTTACAGTCAATGTGGTTTGGATTTTTTATTCACTTCTGGAAATCGTCTTCACTACATTGAATTTGAAATTGGTTTTGTGGGTTTTTTTATTTTATTCCTTCCCTAAGAAAACTAATTTTGGGGGTCTTGGTATTCTTATTGAGGTGAATTCACCTCTCTCCCATGACTCTTCCTTCTTTATATCTTTCCTTTTATTTTTTCTCCCGAGCTTGTCTAGTTTCACCACTTTGTGTTTGAATCTCCCACAATCTAGTTTGTTTATGTCACTCCTCACCCTAGTTTAGTCCACCCACTATAGTTTTATATTCTCTTCCTTCCCTATATTATTTCACTTTATTTGTACAAAATGTTCATCCTATGTTCCCATTTTGCAATCTTCTTGCTTGGTTCCCCCCCTTTGTTTTGTTCCTTTTTCCATGGAAATGGATTAGTTAGTAACTCCTCAGTGCAATGAGATATGAGGATGTCTTTCTCTCTCCCATCCTTCTGGTTATAGTCATTTTTTAGCTCGAAAATATGTTGAATCAGCTAGTTTCTGGGGCATTCATAGGATGTTATAGGGACATAATCCCTATAGATATTCAAACAAACATTTTAGAAATGGAAGAATAGGTTCAACAATTGAGATGTTACATTCTAAGAAAATATGGACATTGAGAAACTAGGAGTAAATTCTTGATGTGGGGAATTCCACTTAAAAGAAAACTACCTCTTACATGTAAATTGCAAATCTCTGCTGGAACATAAATAATCTAATGGGAAATGTCCTCAGTGATAGGCAAGATACATAACAAGAACTGATCATATGCATGTGCTAAGATAAAGTTGACAGGCTTAGAAAAACATCACACTCCATAGCAAGAACTTGACAAACCCTGACTTTTCCTCCTCTAACAATGAAAACAGGCCAGAGCCACCAAATCAAGATGATACTCATGTAGGATGAAGCCCATGTAAGCTAGTAATTTGTAACAAAACTTTTACATTAATGGTATTAGTTGTTTATGAGTGTAGATTTTATTTTCTATGATAGAAATAGTTTTAGTTTATTAGCATCACAGATAGTCAACAATATTGAAAATCTCATAATTTTGAATATATGTTACTAGTAAGGTTTCCCAAGTGGTTTATCATTAGCTATAATTAATTGTGTTATGGAACCAACTCACAAAATAGAAGAATAATAGGTCAATGACCTAAAAATTACCCTCTTTGAGGGGAAAGCCTCCTTTACATTACACAAATGAACAATTATTGGATGATACAAATGATAAGACCTCATTGGTATATAGAAGAGTCTAAGGGCTCACAACATAATTAGATCCTACATAACAATAATAATGTATGGGAACAACAATAAAAATAGTGAGATTCTATGTGAAATAATAATAACGACATGGAAGATATATGGGTACGAAAATAACAAGAGGGGGCTACATGAATAATAACAATAAGGAGAATACACTAGTATTATAGGGACCTAACATGCCCCTCTCCTTTTAAAAAGTGTCATCCTCAATGCTTGAGTAGTTCTAGATGATTCTGTATAAAATTCTCATCCTCCCATGTGGAATCCTCAGTGGGTAAGTTATTCCACTTAATGAGATGCTCTGACATTAATCAATTGCATAACTATTAGGTTCTTATTTTTGGGACTACTTTAGGTTCAGATATGATTTTTTCTTCTTCATCAAGTTTTGGAAACACTATTTGAACTAGGAGCTTGTCACTAATAACCTCCTTTAAGCATGAAACATGCAAAACTGGGTGTACTTGGGAAGGTGTAAGGACCATAGTACTTGGGTGATAAGTTATTATCCTTCTTACCTTGCCTGATGAAAATTTGTTTGTATGGTTGTAGCTATAAAAATATCTAGTCACTTACATCAAAAATTATTTCACAGTGATGCTAATCTTCTTGTTGTTTCATTGAATTTTGTACCAGAGTGACGTTATGCTTTAACAGTTGGAGAACTTGTCATTGATGCTCGATGTGATATTCCATCTCTTAAACCTTATAACATTATCTTAAAGATGATGTGATGGATGGTGGATGATATCCATAAAGTGCCATAAATTCGGTCATTTTTTGTATGGTATGGAAGGAAGTGTTACACCACCATTCAACTAGAGGTAACCACTTGGCCCATTGTGTTCGTTTATCAGATACAAAGCAATGAATATATCCTTTCAAACATTTGTTCACTATCTCAATTTTCCCATCAAATTGAGTATGAAAAGATGATAGATGAGCTAATTTATTACCAAGACAAGAAAATAATTCAGTCCAAATCTTTTTAGTGGAAATGGGATCTTTGTCACGTACAATAATATTTAGGTTTCCCTGTAGCTTTTGAATTTTTTCCATAAATGAAGTATCAAATATATTGTACTTAAAAGGATAATATTATGTACAAAAGTGTGCATACTCGCTAAGTCTATCAGCGATCACCATGATGAAACTCTTTCCTTCAGACTTTGGTAAACCTGTCATAAAACACATTGATACATCCTTCCAACACTGACATGGAATGGATAAAGGTTGTAACATACCCGAGGCCTTAATTGTCCCAAGTTTATTCTATTGGAAAACTAAACATTCTACAAGAAGATACTAAATATTAGATTTAAGGTCATCCCCAAAAAATTCCTTGTTGACCCTGTGGTAAGTTTTTAAAAATATTGAGTGCTCTCCTTAGGGGAAGGTGTGCAATTAAAAAATAATATTTCGATTGAGTTGGGAATTCTTACAAATATATAAGTGATATTTGTACCATAATGAATCATTTTCCTAGGTAAATGTATTAGATGTACTAGGATCTTGCTACACCTTTTGAATGAGTGTCCACACCTCTTATTCATTCTTCCATTGATCCCCTTCTTTGGTTATCCAATCAAGTTGGATAGTATTTACGACACAAAGACATGTTTCCACATCCTCATCCTTTATAGAGAGTGAAACTACAACAAAATTTTTGTTCTCCTTTTTGTAGATGATTTCAAAGTCATAAACCATCTATGTAACCCATGTTTGTTGCTCTTCTCAAGATAATATTTGTTACAAAAGGTATTTAGGACTATCATGATAGGTTTTTACCTTGAAGTGTCTTCCCATTACGTAAGGTCTCCATTGGTTTAGTGAATGTAGTATTGCCAAAATTTATGTCTAATAAATATGTTTGTGTAAATACTTTCCTTTGATTGGAAAAATCTTAAAAACAATGGGTCTTCCTTCTTGCATTAAAAAAACACGAATTCAATTGAATCCTAAGACATCACATTCCACAATAAAGGTTTTTGTGAAGTAAGGCATAGTTAAGAATAGTGTTGGGCACATTTCCTCTTTAAGATGCTCAAAGGCATTAGTTGCTTCTATAGTCCAAGAAAATGCATATTTCTTTAGTAATGTTGTTAGATTTGCTGCTATTCTCCCATAATTATTAAAAAATTTCAATAATACCCTATCAACCTGAGAAATCCTCGAATAAGCTTTATGGTTTTGTGGATTTTCAATTCCTTATTGGATTTGATTTTGTTAGGGTCTACCTTAACACCCTAATGATATACAATATTACCCAAATATTGCTCCTCATGTACTCCAAAGAAAAATTTAGAGGTTTTTGCATATAATTGTTTCTCCTCCAATAGTTTGAGCATCCCATTAACATGTTGAAAATAATCATTCCAAGACTTGTTGCAGATTAGTGTATCATCAAAAAATTCGAACACAAATTTTCTAATGAAGGGTTTGAAAATGGAATTCATAAAACCTTGAAATTTTGAAGGTGCATTAATAAGGTCAAAAGTCATGATAAATCCTGAATGAAGATCCAACTTGGTGAAGTAAATTTCTCATGTAATTCATCCAATAATTCATCAATGAAATGAATGGGAAATTTATCTTTAATAGTGAGCTTGTTCATCTCCCTATAATCCAGACACATATGCCATGATTCATCCTTGTCATGCACTAATACTACTATGGAAGAGAAAGAACTTTGACGAGGTTGAATTATACCAACCTCTAGCATTTCTGCAACCATACGTTCAATTTCCCTCTTTTGGGCATAGGAATATATGTAAGGTCTGATGTTTTGAGGAACACTTCCTAGAATCAAATGAATATCATGATCATGATAAAAAATAGGTAGGAGACCTTTGGGGTCTCAAACACTTTGGAATGATTTTCCATGTCTTTTTGCAGATCTGGACAAATAAATTATTTTGATGTTTGAACCTCTAGTGAGCATAATTGTGCAATTACGTCACATTGTTATTTCTTAAGAAGCTTTGCCATTCCATTAAATTTGATTAGCTTTCTTGGTTTCTCCACGATACCGCTTAATTCAACTTCCTTTCATTCCCTAAAAAATTTCAAGGAAGGTTCTTTAAAATTAAAAGCTATTGTCCCTAAAGATTGTAACCATTGGATTCCTACTACAGCATTAAAACCACCCATTGGAATGGAAAACATTGGACTATTCAATGTACATATTCCACCATGGTTAGCTTGATATTATGGAACTTTCAAGAGAAATTTATACTTCCTCCATTTTCAACCATCACTTTGAACTCTAGTGTTAGATATAAGAAGCAATTCAATTCCTTGGCTATCTTACAATGAATAAACTTATGAGCACTACCTGAATCAATCATCACTATTACCTTTTTCTTCGTGATATATTCTTTCATCTTGAGAGTTTAAGGAGTGGTAGTTCCTTCTAATGCATTGCAAGATATGGTAAAATTCATTTGTTCTTTCTTTGGGGTTGGTTCCTGGTGTATATCCTCCTCTTTTTATGTTTTTGTTCCTTTTCTTCCTCTTGTTCATAATTTATGTAGAATAATTTCTTCTCATCACACTTATGACCTTCAGTGTATTTTCTTAGTCACAACTGTAACAAAGCCCTTTTGCCATTTTTTCCTCTAATTTTTATGGTGTCAACCTTGTAGGTTGTGGAAGGCTACAAGTAGCACCACTTCCATATTTATAGTTGTGAGTGGTAGACTTTCTTGCTGCCATAATTGTTCTTTGAAATTTTCTTGCACCCTCAATGCCTTCTCCAATGAATTAGGTTCCCAAAGGTGAACCTGATGTTATATGTTATCCTTTAAAGTCCCTAGGAATACATCAATTCGATGCTCCTATGGAATATTAGTTACCCTAATAATCAGTTTTTCAAATTCTTCAATGTGCTCCTCCATTGAACCATTTTGTTTGATATTTATCAATTGGCTAAAGAAGGTGTTTCTCTTTGTATCCTCATAATGTATTATCATTTCCTCTGTAAAATTTGACCAAGTGAAAAGTTTTTTACGAGAACAAATTCATTGATACCATACAAACTCATTGGGTTATAAATATAAATATGAAATGTGTACCTTTTGTGTGTGTTGCACATCATGGAGATCAAAGTATTGCTCCATATGTAGTATGCATGTTACCAGATCCTTGCCATCAAAATTCCTCATATCAACCTTTGGAATGTGGTGGTTCTTAAACCCAGCATTAGAGTCTCTAAAATCATAATTCATATTCATTTTGTACTCATCATGATTTTCATGGATTACCTTGTCACCACTGGGAAGCCTTTCTTCTAGAAACTTTACCAAACCTTCCAAGCCCTCTATCTTAACATTCATCATTGCTTCCATGTTTGCTTTTGAACCATCTTTCAAAAATCCCATGCCCCTTTTTATACCATCTGTCTTAACTCCCATGTCCCTTTTTGTACCATCTATCTTAACATTCATCATCCCTTCCAATTCATTTTTTGCTATTTTTGCGAGAGTCAAATTTGTTACACGTGGTCTTGTAAATTTGATATATCACGTTGCATTTTTTCCTCTTCTTCATGTGTCGTAGAAGAACTTTTTGGTTTCTTACTAGGTGTGTCCATTTTTTTTCGATGAATTTTTGAATGAAACAATGATATCTATGCTTCATTATTCTCTTTGAATCACTTCAAACTAATTTTTCAAACAAAAGTTATGGAAAATTTAGAAAAAATATGTACCTTTTTCTTGCTTTTTAGGAGCTCGATATTGAAGCTATTATATCTCTGTAATTTCGTATCTCCAAGATTTGAACTTTCATCCTATGGCAATAATTTTATTCTTCATTCCAACTCCACATGTCATATCGAGATTGGATTCTTCAAGAAATAGTTATTCCTAATATCCCATGATGACCTAATTATAGGCTAGTTCAAAAGAGGTGCAACAGAGCAAAGAAGAAAGCGTACGAGGTAAGTGCGTGAGTTAGCCATTATAGCAGGTAAGCTTTCGCCAAGGAGTCATGACTCCACGAGGCGTATAAACATGTGGGTCCATGGGGCTGTCTCCTCAACCCAGCCATTGACTTTGGTGAATGACTGTCCCTGGGATTGTCCCACCCTATGGACATAGCATGACTCAAACCATGTGACACTCAGCCTCTACCACTGAGCTATATGCCCCTTGGCTTGACTGTTGTATACATGAGTGATTTTCTATGAAGTGCAACATTTCAGTATTTTGACCTTAAGCGCTGAAAACGATACCCAAAAAGCTACAATTTTTCCACTTTTAGCCACTTTTTATAAAATTCAAATATGATGCTATGAGAGAAAGTTATGACAATTTTCCCTAGGTCGCCTGTTTGAGATGGAATTATGGAGCCTACAAAAATGCTAACTTCCTCAGATCATATATCCAAAAATAAGTGAATCAAGATCTGAAATTCATACATTAAGTTCACCAACATTTCGGTTCCACATGGTAAAAATTTCAGCTTCTGAATCCTTGTAGAAAAAATGTTATACCAAACATTCCAAGATTAAATGTTTAAAGAAGAAAAATCCTAGAATCCAAATTTGTGATACCAAATGTTATGCAACCAACTCACAAAATATGAGAAATGACAGATCAATGACTTAAAAATTAGTCTCTTTGAGTTGGAAGCCTCCTTGACATTACATAAAGGAAATTCTTGTATGATACAAATGATAATACCTCCATGGTATATATAGTAGTCTAACAGGTCACAGTATAATTGGAGCCTACATAACAATAACAATGTAAGGGCATAGAAATAACAATAGTGGGTTTCTCTTGGGTAAAACAATAAAAGTATGGGGGATACACCAACAATAGCAATAAGGGGAATACATTGTTATTACAGGGACCTAACAAATCATATATATCTATTTTTCTTTTAAGTAATAATAATGGCCACATATTAAAAAAAATGTAATTAAAAAACTAAAAATTCACCCCCTCGCCCTGCCCCCACCCCACAAACACATATATAAACAATAAAAAAACAATAATAATATTAATTTAAAGAATCGCTAAAATTAAAAATTAATGAAATAAATAAAATATACATATATATGTTGGTGTGGGGTGTTGTGGTGTGTGTGTGGTGTGTGTGTGGGTGGTGTGTGTGTGTGTGTATGTATGTATATATATCCAATTGGGATCTCAAAATTTCCACCCTATCACCTTCCATGGCATTTAAGACTAGGGGAATGGCGTGGCTATTATGACAAAACTAATTATCTTTTAATTAGAAAAAGTGAATTGCACACACATAAATTGTGAACTAGTGTAGGTTATTATTGTGAATTAGTGTAGGTTATTTCAAGGTTATTATGCAAAATATATGTAGGTAGAACCGATTAACTAATAATGATCAATCCAAACTCTCTTTCTAATATTATGGCACTCGATCAAAAACATAGGTTGTTGTAACTCTTCACTCCTTGCATACCAAAATCATCATTGTCAAACCCTAAAGCATTCAATTTCTATGTACATAGTACTGAAATTGAAATCACTATTGCAAATGAGCATCACTTGATTACTCTAGACCACACATTAAGAAAGAGGGAAATAAAACTCCTGGGAATAAATTGCATAAACTATTCAATCAGCCTCACATAATCAATAAATCTATTGCAATCATCCAAACCATTAACTTTATTATATACTATAAGAGATAGAACAATAATTAGTCTAACACTCTATTTCAACAATAACTCATAAAATTTTAGTAGCAATTGAAAAGTAGTAGCACATGAATTAAAAGGGATTTATCCAGTGACTATGCTGCCACACAAGCATTCCACATCAAGTATTCTGCAAACTAGTTAGCAATCAATAACTCTAATATATAAATGAAAGTATGTAATAATGATAAAACAACACTAAACATAATATGTAAGTCAACTAAAATACAACTTCTACACTACCTCTCTAACACAAAAATCCTTGCTAAAAAGAAGAGTGTTTCCTCTTTAATAGGGAGCTGGTGATTCAAACTCATGAGTTAACACAACAAACCAAAATTGAACCATGAACACATGAAACTCTATATTAACTTTATAAAATTATAGATTCATAGTTAGCTAAAAGGTTATGGTGTCACTCCCCACATGAGGTAGAGAATTTCTAGCTTTATAGAATTACATCATGTCTAATTTTAGTGCCAAAAAGAACCATGAGAATCTATTAATTATCAAGTTATCCAAACTAAAAGCCTTGTATAATATATTAACATAGTTTGCTAAAATAAAAGAAATGTTATAACAACATCATCTTCATTTAGTGAGAGACTAAAATGGGGATTCATAACTCTCATAACAAAGTTGGTTGCTTTTTCAAAAGACGATGTGATCCTTGATAGCTAAACGACCTTGGTTGAGCTAGGTGAGTAGAAAGTCCTAGTTTCAATCTAAAAAATGGTGTAAAACACTTTAGTTCTTAGATGTACGACTTTTGTGATGCATAATGTGGACAAATGTCTTTTAGATTAATCACATTATTTGGATTTGGTCAACGTTTTGAACCAACTAAAGTGGTACATCCTCAAGGCAAAGTGAAAAAATCAATCGATCTTTAGGAATAAATAGCATGGATGCATCATTGCCCAAAATTAGCCATTGAAATTAGCTCCTAGTAAATTAGTTAATAAGGTAAGTAAAATACTATTTAAAAATTAGTATGTAGCAATTACCTACAAAAGTATTATCTATTTAGTTAAAAATTAGCTGTTAGTAATAAATAAATAAAATATTTTATGTTAATATTTTAATAATTAATATTATCAATTTATATAATATTATTTGTTAGGGGTTAACTTATTCCAATTAAATAAAAATATAGTCATGTTGAATTATATAAAACTAGAGTTACAGGTTAAGAATTGGTTCTAGAAATATATTAATAATTTAACATAATATATAAAATGATTAAAAAGAGCTTACATATTAATATTTAATATAAAGAAGTTATTAGGTGTATACATATTTTGGATATATTAACTAAATTAATGATAATAAAATTGCAAAAAATAAACAGTAATGAAGGACTCAACATTTATATATATTCAGAAAGATGAATGGTCTAGAGAGGAAGCAAAATAATAACTAATATCTAGAGGGTTAAAAAATAATATATAATTTAAAAATAGGTTGCTAGAAAATTATCTATTATGATAAACAAATGAAGTCAAAGAATATTAATTAGAAAAATAAGGGCCTATAAATGATGAAAACAGAAGAAAATAATAGTAAAAATATAAAATATAAAATTAATATAGAAATAGAAAATGAAAAAATAGAATAAAGGGAGGTGGAATCATGAAGAGCGAGCTAGAATCCAACTCTTACTCAATTTCAAACCATCATCCCTATTAAGATTTTTGGCATGCTTCTTAATTTCAATCGCCTCCCTAAGCTTCCTAAGGTGGAAGTGAACAACCCTAACAATGAATCTGGAGCCTTCAATGCAGACATAGTGTTTAGATTTCTTCACATGTTTGGTGATCAGATATTGATCTAGGACCTTAAAGACCAATTAGGTGCCGACACATGACAAGCCCAGAGGCCGCTACATGGCCATGGAATGGTTATCTAAAACTTGTTGGGGTCCGATGGAATCAAACCCATGACCTCCGGCAAGGCATGATAATGCTTTACCAACTTCGCCTGATGGTGTTTCTTAACAACTTAAGGTTACATTGGATATTTATGTTGTAACACTTTGAGGTTTGTGGGTCAGGACCACCAATCAATCCATGTCATTGATCTCACTATCCAGATCCAACGGTTATCGTCTCATCTGCCCACCAAACTAACTGAACATTGTAACTGTTGATGTGTTCCTCTCAATCTAATTGTTGTCACACAATCTCACACATATTCATGCATTATGGTTAATACTTCGAGAGCATGTGAGAAAAGCTATTTTGGCATGCTACATTTCAACTTTTAAGCCTAATCATGTGCTTTTGGTAAAATACAACTTACAAACTTTCGCTCACACAAGAAACCACTCTTTGCTTAATAATATCGCAGTTCAAGGATTAACCACGACTGCCAGATATACGCACAATAAGGTCTTATCCCTAACCACCAAGGTATATTTCCCATCTATTGCTCAGTTTAGTTGGAGATAAGTGCAGTTCGCCAATATTGGTGGAGTATTCTTAGAGGATATTGCATAAAAACACTCCAAGAGTAGTTTTCGATAGAAAACAGAGAAAATGGAGAAGACAAAAGAGAAAACAACGAAAATAGAAGAGAAGAAAGGAAGTAGAGAGAGTGGAACAAGAGGCTTGCTACGCTAATTAGAGACTTCTGAAGCTGATGGGGTAGTCCAGAGAAGCTGGGAAAGTCATCTTCATGTAGAATTTCACCCAGGAAGATTTATTGTGGAGCTCAGGAACCACCAAAGGTTCGAGGCAGTTGTAGGAGCTACCAGTACTTGTTCTCAGTGAAGCAACAATCGTTCCTGACTGTAATGAGCATTCTCAATCCATTGCAGGGATTTACAGAAGCATTTGGAGACTTCTAAATGTTGAGATGCTACAGGGAAGTTTTAGGTAGCTAATGATCAAATGATCAGTCTATTGTTGGTGTGTGATATGTGTTAGAGATAGTAGAAGAAGTTTCATAGGAAGTGGAAGAATTCTAAAGGAGTTAGTGCCATCAAGAAGCTTAGGGTAGCTCAGAGTACTGATTGAAGGAATCAAGTCTAAGGAAGCTTAGATCTATTTGTAGAGTGATGAAAAGCATGACAGGGATATAGATGATATTCTAAGCCCACTGGTTCAGTTCAGTAACCTTTGCAATTAAGTGTGGAAATTATAAAATAATCTTTACCATAATCCCAAAGAGCCGAGTCAAGATGACAAAAGCTCAAGGAGACGTAGCCCACGATATTTGGGTGAACTCCTAGATTAGATTTCTTGTTATGTGTTGATGTTTATTTGCTACTTTATATGACTATTATATATGTGGTTAATATTAGCATAAACACATAAGCACTTAAATAGTTAAAAACAAACAACATACACCTATCTCAAGTATTTAATTCCACAAATGTCATACATAATCTAGATCAATTATTTATTAATCTTTGGAGTGGGAGGTTCTTGCAAGCATAACAAGTTGTCAAACCCCCATCTCCAGATCAGGTGGTGTCAGATCAAGTTGTTTAATTGACAGAGCAAAAGGTTGCTTGTTTGACGTGAAAGGTGTTTAAACAGTACAAAGAATTTGATTGTTTGATTGTTTGTAAACTGACTATTGTTTAAGTTTTCAATGGTGAAGGGAAAGCTACTGATAGCTAAGCCTAGTAGAGGACAAGAAGGAATAAGGGATGAAGGCATTCTCCTTGCCCAAAAGACCTCAAGGCAGTCCTTGAAGCACACGAGCATTCATTTGCAAAAGGCTGCTTGAATAAGAGTTTAACTCTACAACCATTTATGATGTAATCTCACATTTGTTTGAGCCACCTTGGGTCAATGATCAAGGAAGTGATGTTCAACTACCTTGTGTAAACTTCTCAATAAAGATTCTGAATGAGTTCAAGGAAGGTGTTTCTTTATTCGATGACAAGCGCATCAAGGAATGGAAGTGTTGACTACCTTCAATTTTCGGTTCAAAGGCACTAACCATGGAAGGAAAGTGTATGGAGGCTGAAAGAAGAGGGTTTTGTTACTCTCATCTACTGCACAGGTCAATAAATCAATGTTTTGGGGACCAAAAGATTCCTAATGGGGAGGAGTGATCAAACATTGATCCAGGACCTTAAGGACCAATCAGGTGCCGACACATGGCAAGCCCAGAGGCTGCCACGTGGCCTTGCAATGGTTATGTAAAACTTGTTGGGGTCTAGCAGAATCGAACCCCTAACCTCCAGCAAGATAGAACAACACTTTACCAACTCCACCCGACGGTGTTTCTTAACAGCTTAAGGTTACATTGCATATTTATGTTGTAACAATTTGAGGTTTGGGGGTTAGGATTGCTAATAAATTTGCGTCATTGATCTCACTCTCCAGATCCAACGATTATCATGTTGTCCACTCACCAAACTAACTGGACGATCTCAACCACTGATGTGTTCTGCTCAATATAAAATTTTTCATGCAATCTCATGCACATTCGTGCACGATGGTGAATCCTCCAAGAGCACCTGATAAAATTTGTTTTGGTGTGCTACATGTCAAGTGTTAAGGCTAATCGCATGCTTTTGGAAAAATACAGCTTACAGCCTTTCGCCCG
The DNA here is from genome assembly GCA_000404065.3 of Pinus taeda. Lineage (NCBI taxonomy): Eukaryota > Viridiplantae > Streptophyta > Pinopsida > Pinales > Pinaceae > Pinus > Pinus taeda. The sequence continues at coordinate 3,830 of APFE031415504.1, read as the reverse complement.
CACGAGAAATTGCTCTTCGCTTATCAATACCAGGGTTGAATGATTAACCACAACCACTAGATATACGTGTAATAAGGTATTATCCCTAACTGCTAGGGTATACTACCCATATGTGCGCTAGGAAGTTAATGTAACAACGACCTCTGACATTGAGCCTGGCAGAGTGGATAAACTTAGGCGGATATACTAATTTTAGTTGGAGATAAGTGTAGTTCGCCAATATTGGTGGAGTATTCCTATAGGATATTCAATAAAAACACTCCAAGAGAAGTTTTCGACAAAAAACAGAGAAAACAGAGAAAACAAAAGAGAAAACAAAGAAAACAAAAGAGAAGCAGAGAAGCAGTGAAGCAACGAGAGTGGAAAAAGAGGCTCGCTAGGCTAATTAGAGCCTTCTAAAGCTGATGGGATAGTCTAGAGAAGCTGGGGAAGTCATCTTCATGGAGAATTCCATCCAGGAAGATTGATTGTGGAGATGAGGAACCACCAGAGGTTGGAGGCATTTCTTGGAGCTACCAATACTTGCTCTCCCTGAACCATCAGTCGTTCCTGACTCTAATGAGCATTCTAAATCCATTGCAGGGATTTACAGAAGAATTTCGAGACTTATAAAGGCAGAGATTCTACAGGGAAGTTTCAGGCAGCTAATGATCAAATGATTAGTCTGTTGTTGGTGCTTGATATGTGTTGAAGTCTGTTGTTGGTGCTTGATATGTGTTGGAGACAGTAGAAGAAGTTTCAGAGATAGTTGAAGAATTCTGAAGGAGTTAGCTTCATCAAGAAGCTCAAAGTAGCTTAAAGCATTGATTAAAGGAATCAAGTCTAAGGAAGCTTAGATCTGTT
>APFE031415499.1:63422-91114 GCA_000404065.3 Pinus taeda | reverse complement strand
CTTGTTTTCCCAGATGGCAAGATCTTTTTCTGATGTAGGCTTTTCTGGGTCACTGTCTCCTTCTCCGACACACACTCCTTTCCACAGCTCATTGAAAATGAGGGTGTGTTGTACCATCCGGGACCAGTCAGGATAGTTCTCCTTGCCAGTGAGAACTATTCCTGTCATAGAGATGATTGAATGCATTCTGTAAATGGTTACTTCTGCTGATATAAAAAATTTTGCTGATATATACTTCTGATAAAAAAAATTGCTCTTAAAAAACTTCCGCTGCTTTAAAAAATGATTTTGCTATGGAGAAAAAAAATCATTAAAATTCTGCTACATATATCACCACATATATATCTATGCAAAAATCAGTATATATAGCACCATATTCAAAATTCTGCTATATGTATCACTGGGCTAGCCACAATTCGACATTCAATGCTTGGCATCCACTATTATAAGATACACTCCATAAAACTTTATCCCACCGGAGCAATTAAACAAACCATTTATTTCATGCAGTAAATAGTCTAGGTTGCCTGGATATCTTTCATGAAAAAGCTTCAAGAAAAAAAACTCATACCACCATACTCGGCTCATCTAAAAATACCTTAGTCCCGTGCAACATTCGCTCTTATATGTCATGATAAAATCGAATAGTGGATGATCAAATAGGAAACAATACAAAATTAAGAGCAAGTAGCTCAACCATGACAAAATTAATACACTGACATTGTTTTTCTTGAAATCAACATAATTCTTGATAGAGAATGCATACAACAGTTATTGGTACTTTGCTGGATACCCAACAGCACAAAGAAGAAAATAGCCTTATGCTTCAACGCACACCCAGGTGATACAGCGCAACCCTAATCCTTCAGTTGCACGGACCACAAAATTGGTGCCTCACTGCAACACGTTTGACTGTGCATTTGGTGTTCTAATTTGTCTCTTTAGACAGAATCCACACTCTGACCTCTCTGCAGCCACAAATATACTAAATTTTATGTATTTCCTTTGCAACGCAATGTGGTCCGAGTTCGAGTAACCGTGGAGAGGAGTAGAGAAAAATAAAGGTCGCTCACTGCTCTTCGCACAACACGCGGGCAATGGAGTTGGCACTTGTTGCCATACTAACTGTGCATCGGAGGAGACGAGCGGGTGGAGTAGGAGACCATAGCAGGAGAGAGGAGATCCACAACCATGGTTTTCGTCAAAGCCCAGAAAGCCAGGGCCTACTTCAACTCCAAGAGGTTTCAAAACATGACCACAAGCAGCGTTCCAGGTGATTTAAATAGGCAGCGAACCAAAAGATTTAAACAGGCAGCGTTCTAGGTGATTCAAACATCATTTCATATACAGGCAGCGTTCTAGGTAGCGGACAAAAAAAATGCAGGCAGCGGACCAAAATTAAACATGAAACGATTACCAATTTCAGGCGTTTCAATGCATTGAAATTTCAGGCGTTTGCAGGCAGCGGCAGTCTCCAGGCACACAGTCTTCAATGTTAGAGATGTCAGAGCATTGCTCAGGACTAAGCAGCTCTCAGGACAACAGGAGTTACAGTTATTTCTGGGACCTATGCTCTGATACCATGTCAGGCCAGGGTAACTCCAGAATGAATGAGCGAGAGAAACTGATTGATTTTATTCATTAGCTAACATACATTTATATACATAAATATGGTGGATCAGTTCATCTTCTGGATGACTGTCCAGTTCACCCATCCGTTTCGGATTAGGTGTCAACACGCCCCAAGCCTATTAGCGAAGGTATCTGAGGTAGTTACGTTGACCTCCGGACAACAACCTTTGCGGTTGAAAGCTCCCAAATTTAGCAAGGGTGCCCTCCAAAAGTACTGTTGAATGTGATACAATGTCAACCTCAAGTGCCATGGGATTCCCCTCTGCAGCCACCTGTGTGGTTCCTAGGATAGGCAACTATGGTCACCAACTTGTATCAAAATCCTAGTAGAAAAGTCATGAGGTAGGATCCGACAAGTAAGAGAGGGGCTATGTCTCATCCCAGTCTTCACTAACCCTCATGCTTTACTCCCAGTCATAGAGTTTTCTCGGTCTCCCTAATGCTATTGGATTTCGCTCATTAATCAAACTTCTACGTTTTACAATTTAGAGTGGCCTTGGAGAGTTAACTCTCCTCTCACCTAATCCAAGGCCCTAATAAACCTAAACTTCTTGGTGTATTTTGCTGACAATACAAAAGTTCTAGTTTATTTTAATTAAGCGCTTGATTTTAATGGTTGTTCTTTTAAGTCAAGGGCATAGATGGAAGTGAAACCAATGGTGTTTGCATGATGCAAAAGAAATAAATGAAAAGCTAACTACATGAATGCAATCATTTGTTCTTCGATGAAAAGAGATCACTACGTGGGTTCTACGAAACTTCTATAAAGAAAAATACTTTTTCTTTTCTTTTCTTGAAACAATCTTCACACATGCAAAAACTAAAAAGACTATTGATGCTTTGATAATGCAAACTACCCTAATGCAAAGTGAAATGAAGATGCAAGATCCTAAATCACTCTAAAAAAATGAAAGCAATTGATTATAACTATTAATAAGCCAACATAAGTATTGAAGAGAATATAACTGAATACAAAATTCTCTCCAAACAGGAAGGACAAATTGCAAAAGATCACAATTCACTCTCAAAAAATCAAAAGAAACCAAAATCAAACTTGGCAAAATAAAAACAATGTTTCTTGAGATCTTTTCTTTTTCAAGAAATAACCAAAAAAAAAAAATTAATCACTCTAAATGCCACTAAAAATCAAAGATTGAAATAAGAGCACAAGGATTCCTTGCAAGTTACAAACTCGAAAATGAAAGAAAACTTGAGAAAAAAGGCTTCAACTTGTACTAAAGGACCCAAACAATAGCAAATATCTTAACAAACTAACCAAGAAGCCAAGAAATAAATACTTTCAAATTCATCAAAAAAGACTTTCAAAAAACAAGAAAAACTATAAGGCCACAAAATGACGAAAAGAAAAGCAAGTAGATCGAAAACTGAGCTTGACACTGAGATTGAAAACAATCTCCCATTCTGGAGCACCAAAACAATCAAGAACTTCTGAACAAAGTCTTGTGTGCCAAAACACCAATTACAAACTCACTCAAAAAGAAAACCTAGGCCAAATATTTTCAATGAGGAAGAGATGCCGAAACAGTAAGCTTGTAGAATAATTAAATTCTTGAGACAAAAATTTACCACTCAGAGACTAAGCAGACCAGGAAACAAATCTTTCTGGACGAAGAGATTTGAAAAAACAATGAAAAAAATGGTATACGCGACTGTGTTTAAGCACAGAGGCATGTACACACGCTTATGATAAAGGAAACTCGCATATATGTTGGTTCACTCCATAGAAACATGCATGTGTAAGCTACTGTAAATAGAGTAAAGTGCGTATGCAATGCTTTGCGAGAAAAAAAAATACGAAATCAAAAATATTAGACTTAAGGTCTGAGACTCTAGTAGACCAAATAAGACTATAATAGAAAGCAAACCAAATACTGAGCCCTAATTGACACTGAACAACCCAAACTAGGAATAACAAGATTGTTATCCCTAGTGGAGTCATCGATTCTATTCTTCAGACCTAAAAATCATTCAATTTGAACATACATAGTAGTATAGAGGTAAAGCATATTCACGAAATTTAACTTTATATCATATAAAATAATGATTAGTTATACATCAAAATAACATTCATACATGAATTACAATATGATTTGATGTATAAACAAAGTTATTTTTGGAAACAAGACAACATTTCTTTTATTATAGTAAGCTATAAACATGGAGAGAATTCACCTGATTCTTCTTCATCCGGCTACAAGTGGAACCATCCTCCGGATTCGTCCTATCCCAACCTTCAACAATCTTCTTCCATAACCAACACCGTGATATCTCAAGCAAGAAGGAGAATATCTATAAGCAAGGAGACAAGGGTTTCCTAAAGCTTGGGGAAGTGCATGAGGCATAGGGATACATCAAACTCAGTCAGGGATAATCTTAGTACAATAACTCTATCTCTTCTCCTCGTTAAGGCCTTCCCATAGAAGTCTATTTATACCTCTCCCAATTAGTTTTTTAGTTGGGAAATAGTTGGGCCACGGGCAATAGGGGGTAATCAATAGGTAAAAACCATGAACTCCACCCATAATTAAGGAAATTTATTTTTTTTAAGTGTTTTAACACATATATGTGGGTTGGGTATTGACTAACCCACATGTACATGTTTTTATCTCAGCGCAAAGTAGCATACAGGGAATAAAATACTATTTTTAATATGTTTGGACCAAGTCTAGAAAGAGGACTTTCCCTAGGCCATAAACCAAGCATCACAAATACCAAGGGTGATAAATGGTGCTATAACAACGACGATGTTTAGTGAAAAATGCTTGGATAGCTTATGAATTTGGAGAGGAAAAGTGATGGCATTTATGGATGATAGAAATGGATTCAATTTGTTCATGTTTTTTGAAATTGGTCATAGAAAACCGATCATGGATAATTGGCTTCCTTCAATTCTCCGATTGTCCTGGAACATGAAAACAAACATGCCACTAATATGGAAACAAACATAACTGTGTTCAAAGAGAAGTGATCAATTTGTCTAGGTACATACAAAAAAATTGCATAATTTACAGGTTCATGACATGTTTTTGTTTCAAATGATAAGTACAATTTCACAATCGCAATAATAAATCCAATTTCTACAAGAAAACAATTTCCTCAATTTATGTATGAATCATTCATAAGGATAAAGAAATATTATTCGTGAATGCTTAATGATTCCTGCAAAACAATCCTCAATAAAAAAAATTCATCAGTCCATCCTACAAATAAAGCGCCTTCATATTTCTTCTTCTTTCATGCATCATGCTTGGAAACATAATCATTAGACAAAACCAATAAATTTTTCTCATGATTTTCTGATTGGAATGCATTGTTGACAAGTAGATTATTGAGTTAAATACATAGTTGCATATTTGTTTTTCAGCTACAGAATTGTGCAGTTTTTGTAGCTAAAATCTTGAACAGACAATTAAGTACACACAAGTATGCAATTTTTTATTTTTTATTTTTTTTTTGTTACGAACAAATAACGAGTCCAATCTTGAAATTGATCAATACCACTTCCAGAAAAATGAGCATATATAAGTATTTACTTATTATTATTATTATTATTATTATTATTATTTATTTATTTTTGTATTATTTTATTTTTTTGTTATTATTATTATTCTATTAATTATTTAATACAACAAATATAAAATATAACAGAATCCATTAAACAAACTTACACACAGAAAGGAGGCTACAGGGAAACTGTTAACACGTGAAAATTTGTTGATCATGAAGCCAACTTGTAAAACGATGATGATCATCCTCATGTTTGAAAAAAAAAAATTGATATCTTGCATCCAAGAGCTGCTAGCGGCGTTCTTTCTTTTGGTGAAGGCATTCCCCACAGCAGCTGAAGAAATCACATTGGTGCTTCTTAAGCTCCTTGAATACAATGCTTCTACACCAAAGAATCAAATTCATTCTATGATTAGAAATAATTTCCTTTGCTCCATGACGATGTTGACCAGCATGCAGCACGACTTGACCTAGAACATGAAAATATTTAAAAATTTCCTCTACATTCTCATTAACAGCATGAATAAAATTCTGAACAAAGAAGTGTTCAAGGTTCAAGATGTATAATTATTTATGCAGAGGCTGAGCAATATGTTCAAATGTTGAAGGTATTTGCAAAACCTCCAGGGATGGTCGCATCAAAGAGATGTCTCTTTTAGATGCAGATGTATATAGAATTTGAATGGTGCGTAAAGATGTGGAGCTAAAATTACGTGAGTTGAAGGAGATCCTTCAACTCTCCCTGTTTCTGAAGAAGATACTTTATGTGAGTTTCCAGTGTATTTTGACACAATCAATTCACTCCAAGAATGATTAACTGATCCGTTGTCTATGCTTGAAGTTAGAAGATGCTTATCATAATCTTTCTCATTCGATCTATGCCTACCACCTCCTATAGATCAAGGAGATGGATTCTTAGCGGATTGTTTGTAGGAGAAAACTGAATGGCTGCAACTGTCTTTATGCATTAATTAAAAACCGTTTTTTCTCACGTAATTGTCAAAATAAGGCTCCACAGAATCCCACATATCTCCAAATTTGTTAAAAAAAATTGAGAAAATAACTCATGGGTATTATAACTAACATCATTCTAAAGAAAACCCACATTTTATTTTTTTGAAATTCGTTTTCAATTGGCCAAAAATAGTGTTTTAAAATGATGTGTCGAAAACTGCTATGCATTTTTGGAGGTAACTGCTGGGTCTTGAAATTAAATAATGGTTGTTTCTTCTCCTGCGAGAAAATTGCCAATCTCAAGCTTCTCTGAAGCACAAAGATCAGCTGACTCTATTGGGTAGTAGTACATTGAGGATTTGGAAGATTGTTAGGCTAAAACTGTTCAAAGTTCAAGCTTCAGCACATGCAAGTGAAGCATCAATTTATTTAGCAGAATCTCGAATTTCACAATTTTTGATAGAGCTAAATAAAAAAAGCAAGGTGCTATTCCTGGAAACAAATTTTATCATCAGATGTTGTCAATATTGACTCAAGTAATAGGCTACTCAAGTATTATCGACCATAATATCTTGTAAATGATTTGGCACATCGACCATGACATATCTAGCAAGGAGACTAGGGGATTAGAATGCTTAGCTAGTGAGGTTGAGAAGGTGAATGCCAAAATAGAAAATCCACATGCTAATTTTGGGTTAAAATAAAACTTCATTGAAGGTGTTCATCAGGGGAACCTAGCAAATACAAAAGGTGAACCTCTTATATTGCATCTGATCAATTTGAACATCCAAGCTTAAATGAGGGCAGGAATCAGAAAGCTAGCTCCAATTCTTTGCATAAGTCTAGCACAATAGAGTGGTCCTTCAAGAATTCGAGGCGAAAGGTTGAAAGGGATTGCATTGAAGATATTAATAAATCTTTGGGAAGTGAATGGCACAGTGGTAGCAACCATGACAATGACTACAAATCGCCAACAAATCTTGCCCTCTCCTATTTTGCAACCTCTTCGAGCAAGATTTTTTTATTTTTTATTATGACAGATTTTTGAATTTTGGATTCCAAGCTAACGTAATTTTTTTTCTTTACAGGTCGGATTAGAGCCAGTTATCAAACTGTCATTTCTCAATTCTCTTTAAAAAAGATTGATAATTTTTATTTAAAGATTTACATTACCCTTATTCAAAAACATGAAGATTTTTTTTTTTTTATCTAACATGGTTTCTTTTTTTATCTAAAATAAAAACAATTTTTTTTTTATTGAAATTATTTTTGTGAGGTTAGTGAAAAGGTAAGAAAATAAATAAAAATCTAAAAATTTTAAAGTCTAAAAACTTTAAAAAAATGCAATGAAGCTTGATTTTATTTTTCCTATTTTATCTACTTGAAAGAATTTTCTTTTTTTCTTTTTTTTTTTTCTTTTTTCTTTTTTAAGTATATGAATGTTTCCAATAGATACATTTACAAATTAGACTTTCTAGAACATTCATATCCAAATTTGCAAAATGTACTTGATTGTGTATGAGGACATGAGAAGTCATTTTGACCTTTAGATTTATCATAAAGATATCTTGGAAAACGGATGAATGTCGTGGCGCTGTCACGTTTCAATACCATTCCTCAATGTATTCCTTGTGCTCCAAAGAATGTTTGATCTACATTCTAGATCCTTTGTCCATAAATGGTTAATATCGATATCTATTATATATATATATAATATTTCTTATAAAAATGATATGCAGCTATGATTTATGCATCTACATGCTTTAATCATGCACCTAGGAAGAAATTGAAAAACAATATGAACTCTAGACTAAAATCTAGTTCCTATGCACACTTCCTCGGCAACAACGCCAAAATGTTGAGGAAAATTAATTACCTATCATTTAATTGTCAACCTGGGGGTTTCGTAAAACTTGCGAAGCATGCGTGCATTGTATATGCTAGAAATTAACTTTCAATTTACATCAATCTAACTACGAAACCAAATAATGAAAAACCAAATTCACCTATTCTAATTCAACAATCAGCTCAAAATAAATTATAGTACAATTATAGTATAGTGCACGGAATCGAAATTACATGAAATGAAAGCAAAAACAATCATTCTTAACCTCTCACACATGAAAAGATATGAAAAAAAATAAAAACAATTTCTCTTAACTTCTAGGTAGAAAGCAAATAAAAACAATCACTCTTAACCTCTAGGTAGAAATCAAATCAAAAAAATCACTCTTAACCTCTCACACAGGAAAAGATATGAAAGCAAATAAAAACAATTGCTCCTAACTTCTAGGTAGAAATCAAATAGAAAAAATCACTCTTAACCTCTCACACAGGAAAAGATATGAAAGAAATAAATCTTAATCTATGAAAGCAATAAATCTTAATCTATGAAAAACATGAGAGATGGAAAGTTAAGAGGCTCCAAATGCAAGCATAACCAAATCAAAGTGAACATCGCTCATAAGCATGGTGCCAAATCTAAATTCTATATTTGAAACATGAGCATTTCCCCAACTTTACACATGCCTTTGAAAGGAGAAGAATCTCCTATTTATACAAAAACATAAGAAGTTACCTCATTAATGGAGGTCCATTATTCTCTCCCTAGATTTGTAGAAAATCTCATAGAGTTACAACTCAAATAGGTAATGATGAGACACATATCCTCTTTGACCTTTATCCAAATCTTCTTCCATATCTTGAATGGAATTCGAATTTGAGCATTGGAGGCCACATAAGGGTGCCTTGGAAGCTTCCAAATGACATACACATGTCATGAAACTCAAGCCACTTTTAAGTATTAACAAGTATATGTCATTTTCTAAGTTTTAACCATTTAATTCACTTATAATACTAGAAATCATTAACGTTTGGAAAACACAAATGTAACCCCATGTAATCATGAAAATGGAGGTTAATGAAAGATTATATGGATATGGAGTTGCGACATGTGAGTGAAGTGGTGGCAATAAAGGTGAAAGTGGATGATATTTTGAATACATTTTCAAGACTCTACAATTGGACAAACATTCTGGAGCATAGCGAAATTTGTGGGTTGAGTTACTAGTCCTAGAGACTTGGTTGGAACAAATGCTTTGGAGCCGTGGATGGTTGGGATAGAGACCGATCTGATGTTGGTTTTGTGATGTACGACCATGAGGTAGAATCATTGTTTGATGGGTTGAGGTGGATGCCCTCTGGAAGCCCTTGATGGTTTTTTTATTGATGTGTTCTATGAGATCCCACATTCATGCTTAGAATATAGCACGGGGGTGAATGGCTAAAGAGATATTTTGCTTAGCCATTCTATGGTCGAGTGGAACATGGAAGTCCCATCTCAGGTTTGGATTTTTCATCATTAATTAAAGTTTATTTCTCCTGAGGATTTTGATGGATTATATGTGGTCTACAGGGTTGTACTTTCATGAGTATTTCCATTTCTATCATGTTGGTTCTGTATGTGTTTTATGACAACAGTTATGTATGGATTTCACTGTATTTTTACTTTGTAATTGAATGATCAATGTATCTATTTCCTAATGGATGGAATGGCAGTTGATGTCTTGAGGAATCAATGGTTCTTTGCGATTCTCAACTAAGTATGAGACCCCTATGCTCAGAACTGTTATTTACAGCTATAGTTTACACATTCGTGATATGTTTGACAAAATGTCTATCATGGTTAGTAGGGGTCCATTCAAGGTCTTAAAAAAGAATTTTCTTTAGTATTGTCATTTTCATGCTATTTTACTATTCTGAAGGTGTCATGAAATTATGGGTAGTGACTTGGGCTCTAGGCTTGAAAAAGTGGCTCAAATCCTGGGGTCATTGGCATAACACTGAAAAATTTGGTCTCTAGTTGCTGATAGGCAAGCTTGTGAGAGCGACTTTGGATTTCTGGATGCTTTCATGCCTATAGCATGAGAGAGATTGAGGCTTAAGTTGTCCAAAAGTTCAATGGGACCCAAGGGCAAGTTATCTAAAGTATTGGATTGGTTCCTAAGGGTCCTATAGCTAATGTTGAATGTCTGTATGGTGTGTTTCCATCAGTTCCACTTCCTTAATGTGACTTAGGAGGTTGAATCATATCATATTGGCCTCTCGTCGCATGTTTACCCCGATTGACCAGTTGCTTGGGTAGATGTGGAAGGAGATTGTTACACAATGGTATGAGAACATGGTTCACCCCATGGACTGGATGGGCTATGTGTTGGTCATGCATGTGTCTCTCTCACGCTTGCATTCCATGTGCTTGTTGCATTTGCCTAATGTTTTTCATGGTTGTAGTGACGTCGTCATGTGAAAGTTGAGGTTGTTTTTGTGGAATGCAATGTCATGTGTGTATGAATGGTTACATGTCGACTTATGTCTCTTACACATATCATCGTAGTATGTTTGGTTATAATCTTGAATGTTGAGTTACATTCTTGTATTCTTAGTTGCATGTATCATTCTTGCAAGTTTGATTTCAAGTATCGTTCACGCATGCTCGATCATATGATTTTATGCATATGTGTGGATGGTTATGCATCACTTATGCATGCTCATGTTTTCATGTGGTCAAGTTTATAGTGACGTAATGATGGTGGTTGTCATGCATGAGGTCATGGTGTGTGTTGTTGTTGAGGTCATGCGTTGATGACTGGACCCTAGCTAGAATGATGGTTGCATGGTCATATTTTGATGTTTTATGTTTCTATATGATGTCATGATTATGTTATACATGTATCATGCTAATTTTTTCTATCTTGCAGACAAGGTATCCTCCCCGAGCTATACTAAGGTACGTTGGTTTATTGTGATTTGGTTTAGCTGACATGATATACCTTATAGGAAGAAATATCGAATGGCTAGCAAGATGGTTGACTACAAAGACTCTCCCTAGAATCAAAAGAGTAGTATGGTGTTGGGAACTCTTCTGATTTGGCAATTACACTGAGAAGCTTAAAGGAATAGATAAGGAGTTGTAAGGTAGATAATGACAGAATCATACAGGCACAAAAGAAACAAGCAGGGGTAAATGGAGTAATACTTCAGAGTTTGTCACATTTGTAGCGACAGGGACCACGTCAGATAATCTATGAGTAGGAGGATAGAACTAATGGGGCATATGGTAGTCATTCACATGGTGGTCACTGGTCAGATAAAGATGACACAGTTAGATATTCCAGATTGTTGGGCACTCCGGATAGGAGAGGGGATAGACACAAGTATGATTCTAGTTTTGATTTAGATAGGAATCTTGATCGTGATTGTCATCATCCTTACAGGAGGAGTGATAGGGGATACTTTCTGGGTGAATTTAAGAAAGAAAAACCACCAACATTTGGTCGAGAGATGAAGAAACCACAAGATGCACAACCACGGTTGCTTGGCATGAGGAAATTCTTCATGTTGCATGACTATTTAGAGAACATGAAAGCTAGAGTGGCTACATTTAGTCTCAAAGGTAAAGCAAACATTTGGTGGGAAGATGTGAAGAATGGTAGATGTATTCATGAGCAGGATTTGACTTGGAGTGAGTTTGAGTGACTATTCAAGAAGAAATATTTGTGAAAAACATACTTTGATGACGGGGCGAAGGAATTTTATAAGCTAAAGATGGGATCCATGAAAGATGATGAGTAAACTAATAGGTTCTTGGAGTTACTGAAGTATGTGCCTTATCTCACAGAGGAGAAGGTCAGGATTCAGAGATTTGTTAGTGGATTACTAGTTGCATTCAAAGATAGGATTGAGTTCGATGAGCCTAGATCATTTGACGATGCCATTCAAAAGCTGAAGCATTGTTATGAATAATCAAAGCACAGAACCAGGACAAATCCAGAGTGGAGAGGAAATGCAAAGAACAAGGGAAAATGGGACAAGAAGTGATTAAGACCACATGATTCAGGTAACAAGGAGAATGTTACACCACCTACGAGGTTCAATGCATCAGATAGAGGATAGGGACATCGATCTAAGGAGCAGAATAAGGAGCTCATGTGGTGTTAGACTTGTGGAGGAGGTAATCGTAGGAGGGATTGTCCATAGTACCAAAGTGGTATGCCTAATATATATAGTGTGGAGGAGGCACAAATTGTTGGAGATGTTGGTTAGAGTATTCTACATATCTATGCAGCATTGGATAAAAAAAAGGTAAAGCATCAAGAATCTATTATTGAGATGAATGGTAAGCTTTGTGATCAAGTTATTTCTATTTTGATTGACCCTGGATCTAATTATAACTATGTTAGTCCTGACTTGGTGGATAAGTGTGGTTTGTGTAAGGAGTTTCATGTAGAGTCTTGGTTAGTGCAGTTTACTATAGCTATGAAGAAGCGAGTTCATCATTGGGTAAAAGCTTGTGCATTTGATTTGAAGGGTATGCCTACCACAACAAATTTGAATGTATTATTTTTGGGTTCATACAATATGTTGTTGGGAATGGATTGGTTGTATCTATATAGAACCAAGGTAAATTATTATGACAAATCCATTGAATGTGTTGATGGCAATGGGGAACCAAGAGTCATGTACGGAAAGAAGAAAGCCACATTAGTTAGGATGGTAAAAACTATGCAAGAAAAGTGTAGCCACAGGAAAGGGTGTAAGCTATTTGTAGTGCACCTCTCTAGTGATAAAGGTAAGGAAGTTGAGGATGCAGATGAGTTGAGAAGGTACCTAGTTTTATAGAAGTTTAAGGATGTATTTCCTAAGGACATTTCAGAATTTCCACCTCATAGGGAGGTAGAATTTTCTATTGAGTTAGTGCCAAGGGCAGCTCTGGCATCAAAATCACCTTATAGGATGAGCACACCTGAGGTTGTGGAGTTAAAGCTACAGTTGAAGGAAATGTTGGAAAAGGGACACATTAGGCCAAGTGTATCACCTTGGCATGCACCAATATTGTTTTTGAAGAATAAATATCGTACTCTCATATTATGCATTCACTACAGGCAGTTAAACAATGTGACCATCAAGAATAGGTATTTTTTATCGAGGATTGATGACTTGTTCGATTGGTTGAGGGGAGTAGCAGTGTTCTCAAAGATTGATTTGAGATATGGATATCATTAGGTATGCATCAAATAAGAGGACATTTACAAGGCTTCAATCAGAACCAGGTACAGGCATTATGAATTTGTTGTAGTTCCATTTGGTTTAACCAATTCTCCAACTATATTTTTGTGTTTTATGAATAGTGGGTTGCGTCCATAATTGGATAAGTTTGTTATTATGTTCATTGATGATATATTAATATATTCTAAAAATGAGGAAGAGAATGTTGAACATTTAGAAACAATGTTGAGGTTGTTGGGAGAGCATCAATTGTATGTTAAGCTCAACGAGTGTAGTGTCTTTTAGACTAAGGTACACTACTTGGGGCATGTTTTCTATGTTGTCACCCTTTGCATTATTTGTTTTTCATTGTCTAAAGGATGCAAAGAGAAGAGAGGTTTGTATCCATCTTCCAAGCCATAGAAGAACTCAGAGATAAATTAGATACCCTCTGATGGATGATGCTCGGAACTAGCCTTCCAACGATATATTGAACTCCTGAACTGAACCTCAAAGTCAGAAATTATAGTAGATTGAAGTTGCCATAAAAAATCGGAAGCCATGGAGAAAATGCCTTAAGGGAAAATCCCGCAATTGGAGATCGAAGGTCTTGATGGTATGTGAATTAACCACTCCAAATAAATTGCGGGGGAAAATGGGTCGATAGGGAAAAACACTGGGAGTTGCCTCAAAAAATGTGACAAAGGAATTCAATGCAAAACCAAGGGTGGATGGGCCTTTTCTCTCTCCTCAAACTAGACACGTGGCTTCATAGGATTAGCAACGATAGGTGACACATGGCAGTATAGAGGACATGTGGCATGATGATATGGAATTTTCAGGGTCCTATCGGGGTATATCTAGGTGACACATGTCACCACTCAAGAAGCGACACATGGCAGTGATGACATCACCAATTGGTGATCAATAGTAGCAGTGTATTGTGCATCAAAAGGAATTTGCTGATAGAAAATTTCCAATTGGGGGGATCCGATATGAAAGATGATAAGAAGAGAAAGGAATCAAAGGCTAAGTAGAAGAGGTGATTGAAAATCGACAATCACAAGTTTTTGGAGGCCATACCAATGACATTGGTCAAAAAGTGTCGATTGTGATATTCGAAGTGGGCCCAATCAATGATCAGAGGATGAGCATTGTTGCTCCTAGTGAAACCTCTAATTACAATCCACTGATAAAGGGGCTCTGACATAGGGTTTGGCTCATGGTCACAGGAAAAGAAGAAGAACCAAGAGCTGAACAACAAAGGGTGATTGGCATTCGATGATCACAAATTCTAGAGTGTGGCCACCAAAGGTAGTGTCATGCAATTGCCAATTGTGATATTACAAAATCCCTAAGTACTCAAGCATTTGGTCCCATGTGTTAAACATGGGGACCATCAGCGATGTTGTATTCCAAAGAATCAACCCCTATCTTGACTATTCCCACACCCAACGCAATATAAAATGGCATAAGTTCGCGATCTTTAAAATGTAAAGTACTGAAAGGGACCAAAGCTAAACGCGCCTAAAGGGATCAGAATTCGTTGTACTAAAACATTAATATTATAAATGGATTATACAGGAGAATCCCTAATATCACCTTATGATAGAATAATAGTGCATTTCATTGCCCCAATAGTGTTCTACATGAAGGCTAGAGGAACAGATGAGTTGGCGGCAATGTTCAAGATATATCATGGCCACTATGTAGAACCACTTCCAGGTTATTGTAAGTAAATAATTGAATTTTGTTTGAGACGAAAGTGACAGGGAACTGGCCTGGAGCATGTGAGGCATGATGGGAAAAAAACATGGCTAGGAAGTGGAAAGGAGATATTTTTATAAACCATCATTTCAGTTTCACATGTTTTGTTATTCAGTTGTTTTCTTAGCCTATTTTATTTTACAAACAACATATTTCTATTGTAATAATTGAAGGTGATAAAGTCTGCATGTCGGGATAGCTAGTCATGCAGACAGCTAGATGCTAAGTCCTAAGGTTTTTTCATAACTAATTTCCTAGTTCTCCCTCTCCTTGTAAAAAGAAGGAAAAAAACACTTAACAGGGGTTCAAAATTTTGGGAAGGATGCCTCTTCTATGGGACCTTTCTTGTTTTCATAAAGGCCTCCTTGAATCTTGTTGTATTCTAGTTTTCCTGAAGAGATTAATACAAAGTTTATGGTGATTCCAACTTATTTGGATTGCAGTATGATTTTCTATCTTTGTTTTTCATATATGTTTTTAATTCTTCACAAATTGCACATCATAGTAGAAACCAGTTTTATTTCCCCTTAGATACAGATTCATTTAAATTAGAAATGCTGGTGGATAATGGATGTTTCAAGGTGGAAATCAAGTCTTTAAAAAGTGTTCGATGCATCTCAACATTTGATAGCATCCCATCTTTCCCTTTTCACTCTGAGCCTTGATATATAGGATTCTTATGTCTTAAGCGCTATATGACAGATTCCTCCTCTGTTATCTCCCTCCATTTACATATGTTTTAACCACTAAATCGTTGCAAGCTCTAGACCTTATTTCGCCACCTTAACTCAAATATTATTTCCTAAGTACTTTTGTATATCAATTGTATTCCATTTGGTATCTTTATGAACGGTTCTAAATCAAATTCATTTGTATTTATGTGACATAACTGAAGTGTTGCAAGCCTCTACTCTGAAATTTGTCAAGCACTCTCTTAAGATTACCTAGGTAATGGTCTACAATCAACCCAGGGGTTGTCTCTAGGAAGATTTTCTATCTCCTGACGTACTTGTGCTCCTAATACTAGAAAAATCTACAATAGTCTCCAAGGAAGGCATTGCAGTAGATCCAGAAAGATAAGAGCCATCATGGAGTGGGTAGCTTCTAAGAATGTGGATGAGGTGAGATATATCATGGAGTTGGTAGGCTATTATAGGAATTTCATCAGGAACTTCTTATATATCGCTTATCCTCTCACATCATTGCAGAGGAAACGTAGGAAGTTTGAATGGACATAGGAGTGTGAGGCTAGTTCTTAGAAGCTTAAGTAGTTGTTGACACATGCACCATTGTTAAACATTGCAGATCCAGACAAAGAATTTGTAGTATGCACAAATTCTTGCAAGAAGGCACTTGGTGGAGTCCTTATGTAGGATGGATAGGTGGTATGCTATGAGTCAAGGAAACTGAATGAGCACGAGCATAGCTATCCCACACATGATCTTCAGCTAGCAGTGATTATACATGCGTTGAAGATGTGGAGACACTATCTTCTGGGTAGGAGATTTACATTGATGAGTGATACCAATGGTTTACGATATCTATTTGACCAACCGAATCTGAATGGTAGGTAGGCACTGGTGTACAATCAACCCAGAGGTTTTCTCTAGGAATCTTTTCTATCTTATGAATTAGCTATGCTCCTAGTTCTAGAAAAAGATACAACATATTTTTGGGGTCTTTGACGGGGAATGAAAATGAAATATTTTTCCCTGGGTACGAAAAATATTTGCATTCCCTCTGTTGGGTGAGAAAGGGAAGTGTGGGTTGAAGATCTCTCACCTTGGCAACTCCACTTCCTAAATATCCATTGTGTGATAGTCCAGTAGCAACAAAATATTTTTGGTGCTATTGCCAGGGAATGAAACTGAAATATTTTTCCCTAGGTACAACAAATCCTTACATTCCCTTTGTCATGTGAGAAAGGGAAGTGTGGGTTGAAGATCGCTTACCTTGGAGACTCCACCATTTGAATATAATTGTAAACATCGTGGCGACTCCACTGTATGAATCTCAATTGCAAACACTCTGATGACTCCACTTTCAGTACATGGAGGAGAAGATAGAAGAGATGGAGAGATTAATAAATAACTCCTTTTATAGACTGGAAAAATGGGAGTTACAAAGTATAAACCAACAAAACTTTCAGGCTTATAATACATGTTTAAAAATCAATATACAGAAGGCCTCCCCTACATATATTACAAGCAGAGAAGAAAGAATAATAAAATCACATTCATCCTCCACTATATATAGAAGATGATCTAGAGAAATAGACAACATATGCAAATAAAGTTCAAGAGAACTTATGTAATTTCTTTTTCTCTGATAAAGAACAAGAAATCAAAGCATATGAAGAAGAGGAGGATATTGATGCAATTTTGAATGATGATGAGATCGATGATTTCTGTAAAAAAATTCATTGATCTCATGTAGGATCAATTGCACAATAAATACTATCTGAGGTCATCCAAAAAGAGATCAATAGGGCAAGATCAAAATGAAGGACCTCTTTCCCCAGAGCCTCCCAAGCTAAATGATAAGGGAAAGGGGCCTTTAGATGCCTACTGCCTTAAGCCTAAATCCCTCAAAGAAGAGAAGTCTCCCTCCCCCTCCAGACCCATCTAGGATAAAGAAAAAGAGGCAAGTAATGTAAGTGGCTACCCCAACCAAGAAGATATTGGTCAACAAATTATTCAAGAAAATGAGGTAGCTGCAATTTTCTCTCATTAGGTCTATGATCCAGTAGCTGAATGCATGGCATATTTCTTTGGTCTTCAAAAATATTCCTCAATTCCAATCCCAATTAGAATTTTCATGGAGGATATTAAAAGAGTTCAGTATCAACAATCAAGTTGGGGGCACATACCAAAATTTTTGTCAGAAGATTTTTTTGGGTGCATACTTGTTTTGATTTTTGAACTCCAGCAGCATGGAGGCGTAAGGTCCGGTACTTTGATGTTGGGATGACATGGTAAAATTTCAAGAGTTGTCTTGAAAAATGTGACAAAGGAATTTAATGCAAGACCAAGGGCAGATGTGCCTTTTCTCTCTCCTCAAAGTTGACACATGGCTATATAAGATTAGCTTTGACAGGTGACACATGGTAGTACGGAGGAAACATGGCATGATGATATGGCATTTTCAGGGCCCTATGGGGGCATGTGTGGGTGACCTATGTCACCAAACAGAAAGTGACACATGGCAGTGATGATGTCACCAATCGGCAATCGATGGTAGCAGCGTATTATGCATCAAAAGGAATTCGCTGATAGCAAACCTCTGATTAGGAGGCTAAGATATGGGAGCTAACCCATGGTCACAAGAAGAGCAATGAATCAAGGGCTAAGTAGAAGAGGTGATCGACAATCTGTGATTGTAAGTTTTTGGAGGTCATACCAATGCCATGGGTCAAAAAGTGTCGATTGCAATATTCCAAGGGGGCCCAATCAACAAACGGTGATTGCAAGTTTTTGTAGGTCATACCAATGGCACGAGTCAAAGAGTGTCGATTGCGATATTCCAAGTGGGCCCAATTTGCAATTGGAGGATGAGCATTGTATCTCCTAGTGAAACCTCTGATTTGGATCCGCCAATAAGGGGTCTCTGACATAAGGGTTGGCCCATCGTCGTGGGAAAAGCAGAAGAACCAAGAGCTGAACAACAAAGGGTGATCAACGTTCAAGGATAAAAAATTATAGAGGGTGGCTACCAAAGGCATTGCCATGAAATGGCTTATTACAATATTACAAAATCCCCATGCGCTCAAGAATGTGGTCCCATGTGTTAAACATGGGGACCATCAGTGACATTGTATTCCAAAGAATCAACCCTCGTGCTAACTATTCACACACTCAACACAATATAAAGTGGCATAGGTCATGTTATTTAAAGCGTAAATTACTGAAAGGGCTCAAAACCAAAGGGGCCTAAAGTGATCATAATCCGTTGTATTGCAACATTTATAGTATAAAGGGATTATACTAGAGAATCCCCGATATCACCTTATGACAGTATAACAATGAATTTCATGGCCCCAATAATGTTCTACATGAAGGCGAGAGTGGCAGATGAGTTGGCAAAAATGTTTAGGATATATCATGGCCAATATGTGGAACCACTTCCAGGTTCTTGTAAGTAAATAATTAAATTTTGTTTGAGACTGAAAGCGACAGGGAACCGACTTGGAGCATGTGAGGCATGATGCGGAAAAAACGTGGCTAGACCAGAGACCATGCAAGGAAGTGGCAAGTAGATATTTTTACAAACCATCATTTCAGTTCCACATGTTTTGTTATTCTTGTGTTTTTTTAGTCTGCTTTATTTTAACAAACAACATCTTTCTATTGTAATAATTAAAGACGATAGATCCTGTACACCAAGATAATGAGTCATGCAGACAACTGGATGCTCAGGCCTGAGATATTTTTGTAACTAATTTTCTAGCTCTCCCTCTCCTTATAAAAGGAAGAAAGAAACACTTAACAAAGGTTCATAATTTTGGGAAAGACGACTCTTCTACATGACCTTTCCATTTTTCATAAAGGCCTTCTTGAAGCTTGTTGTATTCTAGTTTTCTTGAAGAGATTAATAAAATTTTTATGGTGATTCCAAACGATTTGGATTGCAGTATGTTCTTCTCTCTCTATTTTTCATATTATGTTTTAATTCCTCCCAGATTGCATGTCATAGTAGTAGCTAGTTTTGTTTCCATTTAGATACAAATTCATTTCTGTCAGAAACATTGGTGGATAATGTTTGTTTCAAGGTGGAAATCAAGTCTTTAAAAAGTGCTCCATGCATCTCAACAGTTCATAACATCCCCTCTTTCCCGTTTCTCTCTGAGTCTTGATATATAGAATTCTTATGTATTAAGCCCTATATGACGGATTCCTCCTTTATTACCTCCCTCCATTTACATATATTTTAACCATTAAATTGCTACAAGATCTGGACCTTATTTGGCCACCTTAAATCAAAGATTATTTCCTAAGTACTCCTGTATATAAATTGCATTCCATTTGGTATTTTTATGAATGGTTTTGGATCAAATTCATTTGTATTTATGTGAGAATAATTCAAGCGTTGCAAGCCTCTACTCTGAAATTTGTCAAGAACTCTCTTAATATGACCTAGGCATTGGTCTACAATCAACCTAGAGTTTGTCTCTAGGAAGCTTTTCTATCTCTTGAAGTACTTGTGCTCCAAGTGCTAGAAAAGGCTACAATAGTCTCCAAGGAAGGCATTGCAATAGATCCAAAAAATATAAGAGCCATCATGGAGTGGGTGGCTTCTAAGAATGTGGATGAGGTGAGATATTTCATGGGGTTGGCAAGCTACTATAGGAAATTCATCAAGAACTTCTCACAGATCACTTATCCTATCGCATCATTGTAGAGGAAAGGTAAGAAGTTCGAATGGATAGAGGAGTGTGAGGCTAGTTCTTAGTAGCTTAAGGAGTTGTTGACACATGCACCAGTGATAAAGCTTGCAGATCCAAACAAAGAATTTGTAGTATGCACAAATTCTTGCAAGAAGGAACTTGGTGGATTTCTTATGTAGGATGGAAAGGTGGCATGCTATGAGTCATGGAAACTAAATGAGCACAACCATAACTTTCCCACACATGGTCTTAAGCTAGCAGCAATTATACATGCGTTGAAGATGTGGAGACACTATCTTCTGGGTAGAAGATTTACATTGATGAGTGATCACAGTGGTTTGTGATACCTATTTAACCAACCAAATATGAATGGTAGGTAGGCTCGGTGGTTGGATATGATCAATGACTTTGATTTCGAGATGAGATATATCAAAGGTAAAGAGAACATAGTGGCAGATTCTCTTAGTAGGGAGATATAGCTAAATCACTTAGCAACTATGAGCTCCTATGGGATAGATCTACAGGATATGATCTTGTGGGAAAGTCAATATGATGTCAAATATATGGATATTGTGCATAGGTTGCTACAGAGCATAGGTACAGGTACAAGTGATAATAAATGAATAGGTTCAGGTTTAGGTACATGTACAAGTATAGGTACAGGTGTAGGTGCACAAGATATGGATTATTGTCTTACAACGAATGAATTGGTCAGGTTTTGAGACAGGATATATGTGTTGGATAGAAGTGAGCTCAAGAAGGTGATCTTGAGGGAGTTTCATGTGAAACCTTATTCAAACCACGAAGGCTACCAGAAGACACTAACAACAATGAAGATATTTTACCATTGGCTAAATTTGAAGAGTGATGTAGCAGAGTTTGTGGCTACATTTTGATTATCAGCGAGTGAAACAAGAATGTAAACATCCAAGTGGACTACTACAACCAATCATCATTCCAGAATGGAAATTGGAAGTCATTTCCTTATACTTCATTATAGCTTTTTGAAGATAGTGAGACAACATGATTCCATCATGGTTATTGTGGACAGATTGACAAAGGTTGCACATTTCATTGCAGTGAAATCTGCATTCTCAGCTAGTGATGTCACACATGTGTTAACATTAGAGATGTGGTCAGACTTCATGGTGTTCCAAAGAAGATTGTGTTAGACAGGGATACAAAGTTCACTTCCAAGTTTTGGAAGGATTTGTTTGTACATTTGGGAATAGAGTTGGCCTTTAGTACAACTTATCATCCACAGATGAATGGACAGACATAAAGGGTCAATAGGATATTGGAGGACATGTTCAGGATGTATGTGATGCATCAACAATGAAAGTGGGAAGAGTAACTTCCACTAGTAAAGTTCATGTACAACAATGAGTATCAGGAATCATTTAGGATGAGTCTTTTTGAGGAATTGTATGGGAAAAGTTGCAACACTCCTAACAGTTGGAGTGATATGGTTAATAGGGTATTTATTGGACCAGATATGGTGGCAAACATGGAACAAGAAATGCAAGTTATAAAGAGGAACCTAAAGGCAACACAAAATAGGAAGAAGAGATATGCAGATTGGAACATGTTGTGCAAGGAGTTCTAGGTTGCGGAACAAGTTTACTTGTGCATCAAGCCGAAGAAGATATATTTGTGGATTGGATCATGTGCCAATCTGGCACCACGGTTTTGTGGACCCTTCAACATTGTTGAGAGGATTGGAGTAGTAGCCTTTTGACTTGCACTAATTATGATAGTGAAATTCAATGATGTTTTCCATGTGTCATTACTTAAGAAGTATATTAAAGATGTTGATCATGTGATTGAATGGTTTGTATTGTAGGTGGACCCAAATGGAGAATTTGTATATTGCAGAAAAAGGTGCACCTGCTCTGGAACCGAGAAATCGAGCATGTTAAAGTGTAGTGGAAGCTCTTTGGGCCCGATGAAGCTACATGGGAGATGGCGGATCAGATTTGGGCTATATACCCTTCCTTGCTTGCTGGTTGAGGCAAAGAAATTTTGGCTTGGTGTTTCGGTGTGATTTTGGTATATGCTTTGGTATATGTTTCGATATATGTTTGGTGATGTTGGTTTATGTACATATGTATATGAATGTAAATATCATCGTGAGTTATGTTATAAAGCTACAATAAGCAATAATGGTGTCATGTCATTATGATGTTATGATGTTATGTTTCCATGTTGGTTTTCTTATCAACAAGTTGATCATTGTAAATACTACATCGAGCAAAGTTATAAAACTCCATCGGCAATATATTTTGTTTACAATAATTTTGTGGTCATAGGTGCTGTTGAACACCAAGGATGGTGTTCCCCCAAGGGGGAGGGTTCTGTAACAACCCTAGTGAAAATTCCATGTAATAAAAGTAAATAAAGGCAAAATAATAACCACAGATGATGGGACACTTATTCCAAGCTGAATGTTGGGCAAAATCCATGTGATGGGGATCACTTGTAATTGTTTATGGAAAAGGAAAAATGGAATTTTTGGCACATTTATTTATGAAAATAATTTCAATTAGGAGAAAAGGGAGGTGAAAGGTCACAGGTTGCATGTGAGGAGGAAAATGAAGGAAAATGAAGAAAATAAAGGCCTCATTCATAAAAAGGTTTCCGAGGATCAGTTGGTAACCTTTTTTCAGTTCTGTTTTGGAGCTCTCTCATTATTCTTTCTCTCTCTTTCTCTCTCTCTCATACTCTTGGAGACTTAGAGTTTTCTTGGAGCACTCTTGGTGGGTGTCAAATACTTGGATTCTTGGAGCTAGAAGGCAAGGGAATAGTAGGAAAGGACAAGAAGGCATCGCTATCAGAAGCTACATCAAATTTCCTTGCAAGTAATGAGTTACATGTATGTTTCCTTCACTATTTTTTGCATGTATGACATATGTATTTCATTTGTTGGTTTTCATCTATCATTGACATGGAGGATGGCCAGGATTGATAGTGGATTTCCTAGCCTTTCCATTTCCTGGATAGCCATGGTGATTGTGGGTTTATTTCATTGTTGATTTTTTTGGTTGGTTCTCATGTTTCCTTAGCTTGGGTTCAGTTACTAGTTCTTTGAGCCTTGGTTGGACAAACACTCTAGAGCCCTGTAACAACTCGGGTTGAGTTACTAGTCCCGTAACCTTGGTTGGAAAAACGCTTTGGAGCCCTTGGTGGGTTGAGTTACTAGAATTGGAGCCTTGGATGGAAAAATGCTCTGGAGCTTGATGGTAGTTGTGGGTTGAGTTACTAGTCCTGGAGCCTTGGTTGGAACAAACACTCTAGAGCTCTAGATGGCCAGGATAGACAGCGATTTGATGATGGTTTTATGATGTCCCACCGTGAGGTGGAATCACTAGTTGATGGGTTGAGGTGGATGACCTCTAGAAGTCCTAGATGTTTTTTTATTGATGTGTTCTATGAGATCCCACATTCATGCTTGGAATATGGCACAAGGGTCAATGGATGAAGAGAGATTTGGCTCAGCCATTCTATGGTTGGGTGGAATGTGGAATTCCCATCCTGAGTTTGGAATTTTCATCATTAATGAAAGGTTATTTCTCCTTGTATTTCTATGAGAATTTTGATGGATTATATGTGGTCTACATGGTTGTACTTTCATGAGTATTTCTATTGCTATTATGTTGGTTATGTATGTGTTTTATGACAACAGTTATGTATGGCTTTCACCATTTTTTTACTTGTAACTGAATGATCAATGTATGTATGACCTAATGGATGGAATGGAAGTTGATGTGTTGAATCATCAATAATTCTTAACAATTCTCAGCTAAGTATGAGACCCCTATGCTCAGAACTGTTATTTACACCTCTAGTTTACACATTCGTGATATGTTTGGTGAAATTCTTGTCATGGCTAGTAGGGGTCCAGTCAAGGTCTTAAACAAGCATTTCCTTTAGTACTTTCATTTCCATGTTATTTTATTGTTATGAAGGTGTCATGAAATTTTACGCAGTGACTTAGGCTCTAGGCCCGAAAAAGTGGCTCAAATTCCGGGGTCATTAGCATAGCACTAATAAATTTAGTCTCTAGTCGTTGGAAGTGTGGTGAAGTAAAATTATAAGTGTGGACACAAACAAATTCCTCTAGCTTGATAATGGGTCTAGCCACAAGTGATACATTCTATGGAATATTTCCTTATGTTAGAACCAATTAAGAAGGCCTACCTCCTAGTACGCTTATGAGCTGATGTTGAACATGCTAGAAAGTCACTTGATTACCAGTCATTGATGGAAACTCTTAATAAGTGCGAGAGAAACCACTAATAATTACAATGGTCCTCAAGGTAGTATCAACACAATTCATGGAATGCAAATAGAGGAACTGAAGTCAAACACCTGTGAAATAACTCAATCAAAAACTAATGATGTGAACTTGTTGTCGAGTGCAAAGAACTTGCCATTAGGGCATGTAAACTCTAAGGTACTGGATGGGAGTCTCTGGATCAATTTCCTGGATAATAAGCTGAAGTCAACAGGAAATGACCATGTCAAAGGAGTACCATAATGTTTCTCACATCATCGACACAAGATGAAAGGATGCAAAATTATTGTGGATGATATAGAGAATCAGAGGTAAGTGTAATTGCAAAAGGACAACTCATGAACATATCGGCGATACAACTGGAAGTTTGGCAGTTTTTGGATCCATAGGATTGGTGGTCATGCTGACGTGGCAGAGATCAAATGGAAGGAAAAAATGAATGGCCCAACACAGGAAGGTCAACGATACAATGGAGGATATCCCAACCCGACATGAAGCAGAAAGTGTCATGTTCAAGAGTGACCCACCGACACAACTGATTAGATTTCCAAATTTTCTCCCACCATTTTTGGCAGGTACTCCAATTATTTTTTAATCGCAAGGTTGAAGGGGATAACATATTCTTGCACTGTATGTTCATCCTTCAAATGAATCTAACCTAGTAAGTTTAACAAGCCCTAGGAAGGAGAAGCTCCTATTTGTCATGGTGATGAATCCGATGTCGTTCAATATTTTAACGAGTCCAACAAAGGTGTAACTCATTATCTTTTTCATGTTTAGAGAGTTTGAAAAAGACACGTGAAAGAAAACTCCACATGGTCCCTTTTCGTACATTTGTGTTTCTCGAGCTCGAAAAGGTAGAAAACGATACTTGAGAGAACCGCTTGACCATTTCAATCAAGGAGTACCTTTTTCATAAATAGTGCCTCCTATCCCAGAAAAAGAGTAAACTTATATTGGGAACATGACATTTTGCATCCATTAACGAGTTCCAAACAACAAGGGCTCGACCATCTTTTCACTTTTAAAGGGTCGAAAAAGAGCTTGAAAGCAAACCAGCCATTTTATTCTCTTTTACAAGTCAAAAGGGAAAAATACTCAGCAATCTTTTCATATGAGTTTAATGAGTCGAGAAAAGAGCTAAAACGTGACTCTTCATCATCGTCAAACATCCATCACATGTCGCTACGCAAAAGGGTAAAGTGTATTATCCAGTTCCTGAGGCAAAATAGGTTAAAATATCTACAAAAACCTGACATTTTCATGAAAGAATGAATAAAAAGGAGAAAAGTAAATATGTTTTTACCATTTACCATTTTACCTTGTTGTGAAGACTTTTTAATCACTTTTTCCCTAATTGTTCTGGAGCATATTGCGAGAGATCCGAGAGGTCATTCGCCGAGCCACCAGTTACAGGTAAGAGCCAAAGCCCTGAGCTCCATTTTGATTTCTTTTATTCCTGTTTTAACCATTTTTTTGGTTTTTTGAGGGAGGTTTTGTAAAAAGTTTTTCGCCCTCGGTCAGCGCCACTTTTGGACACGGAATCGCACCAGCTGTGGATGATTAACAAAGCTTGTGACACTGTCGGTGCAATTATTTTTAAGACAAGCGCGTTGGCACCGTGAATAGAAAAAATCCTATTTTCTCACAAAATCACCATTAAAGCTTGAATTTTATGGGCCAAGCATGATTGTTAACTCAAATTAATGGCTTTTGCAAGAAAGAATCACTGAAAATGGTGGATTGGAAAGAACGAGAACATGAGGATGTGGACACCTAGGCACTGAATGATACAAATTACCTGGAAGCTTTGAGGGCTTGTGGGCTCCTCAAATTCTTTCTTACGCTAGAGATGCGGGCCCAACCCGAGTTGCTTCAGTACCTTATTAGTCTTTGGGACATAAATCGGGAAATATTTGTCATTGGTGACCCGGAGCTACAGTTGGAAACTTCAGATGTATATTTCATCACTGCACTATCCCAAAGAGGGGAACCTATCAACTTGTACAAGTCACAACCGATTGGGGCAGGCATATCCTCATTGCTTGCTGAACACTTCCCTGAGGCCCTAAAATCCAGGAGTGGGAAGATTGAGATTTCCAATGTTTAGGATCTGACACTAAGAGTGCTTCTGTTGACCATTAACAGAGTGGTGGGGTCCCAGGCTGTACATGAGACAAACAAGTCGAAGTTCCTATATGCTATTTACTGTACGACACCTATGATCTTCAATTGGGTAGAAGCCATGAAGATCAACATAAAGTGCCAACTGGCCAAAGCTAAGGCAGGGAATCTGAACAAATTTTGCTTCAGATCTATGCTTGTGACCTTCTTCTTGGGACAGGTGCCACTGTTCCAGTATCAGCTAACTAAATTGGATCCTCCCATGCCACACGATTTGTGGATGGCCCGCTTGAGTTGTTTTATGCCCAGGATCATTGGGGGTTAGCACATGTCATACATACTTGCATTATTTTCATGGCTACAATGACAAAGGATCATCGTGGAGGACTTGTCGTACAGTGGCACCAACTACCATGGAGATCCGGATATGCCCTTACCAGATGGAGAGGATTTTGACGATGAAGGTAAAAGATCAATTTTTTTTATTTTGAGATTTTTTAATTGTTTTTGGCATATATGTGCTTATAACATTTCTCTTGTTAATGCAAACTTTGGACCAAGGCAGCCTGTTGGGATGTCCCCAATAGCTAGGTGCGTCCCCCGCCCAATTGATGTTGTCGCTCCTTATCAGGAAGGGAGTGACAATGAGGAGGAGATCACGAGGAACCTTGAGGGATTGACTCATAGTATCCCGAAGTATGCTTGGGTAGGAGACATTCCTCGCCAGTACTAGAGACACATGGTCAGAGTCTCGGATCGGATCTGTCAATTGCTGACTCGTGTTGCACGAGCTGTATCATGCTACCATGATCACCATGCTGATTAGTTCCTAGGTCCAACATTTACTTTTTTTGAGGCCTGTGTGCCACACATATATGAGGCTTGCGAGCCGCCGATGTTATTTTGGACACACATATTATTTTTTGGGGTTCTGATGTATCAACCATTATCACCATATATATATAT
>APFE031415499.1:17101-45365 GCA_000404065.3 Pinus taeda | reverse complement strand
GTCCATAAACTGAGGGCTCTTAAGTCCCTAAAAGTGTTGCTTCACTACCTAAAGGAACAAGGTCAACTGATTACATCATCTCCCAGAAGTTCTCCACTGAAAACTGTTCATAAATGGTCAAAACTGGACCATATTGAAAGCTCAATGCAGAGGGTGCGATGCATATCACCTTCCCAATGTACAGAGTGCGATGCATACTCATTTTCTCCTCTGTAGGGTGCGATGGTCGGGGATGGAAAAATGGCAGGGACAAAAATGCGAGGTGGAAGATCATGGAATCTTCCAGAAGCTTCCCCTCTGACACTTGCCACTCCATTTTCGACCAGCAATGAGTAAGGGATCATCATTCTCCAAGTGGAAGCAAGAACTATCAGAGAGAAGACACTAATCAAGATCCCAAAAGATGACTCACCTCTCTGTAATCATCTATATATGGATCCCTCATCACAGAGATCCAGAGGTTGGAATTTTGTATCTTATAGAGAAGTGTTGTTGGTATTATGGTGTACATTCACAGTGTTGGGTGATCTAGCTTTGCTTGAGGTGAAGAGGGGCTTCTCAGCTAGAGGATGATGCTGGGTCAGAGCACAGGGTTGTAATCTTCTTGCTACTTTTCATCTTAATAAAGCTATTCTTGTTTCCTTCCATATTTGTGTGTATTTGTTTATATATGCATGTATATGGTTAATGCACATCTGATCCTGCATTATTTATGAATTTAGATCCTTGTTTCTTGCATGGTAGTATGTTGCTGTGATTCCACAGGTTCTTTTGAAGCTGGGCAGACAAAGAAGAAGTGGCGAAACTCTATCAAGAACGAGAGTAAATCGAGCGCAAGACTCAGGTTGGCCCTCTTGGTTCTCCTCTCATCTATTTTCATAAAAGGAAACAATATTAGACTTTGATTGTTTGTTTCTAGGATAGCCACCCATCTTAGTGGGAATAGTAGCATCCGAGTGGACACTATTCTCGGATAACAATTACATGGGCTTGAGGATCTTCTTTTGCTTTCCCATCGAACTTTGGTAAATTGTGGGTATCCTGGATGGCACCGGAGGCCGGTATGTTGAATAAAGGATTGGATCATTCGTAAGGCGAAATACATCTGGAAACTCGAGTGTGGCCAAGAATGGAAATTGGGTGTTAAAAGGCATAGGAGGTTGGTAAGCGGGTTCAAATGGAGGAGCCCATCCCTGCTGGTAAGCGTTTTGGCCCACATTAGGGGATTTTGGCCATATGGTATCTGATGCTACCCCGATTGTAGGTTACCTTGACCATATGGAGGATTTTGTCCTGGAATACCTTGGAAATATTCGGTCATAAGTTGTTGATAAGCAACATATGGGTTAAAAGGTTTTTGAGCCTATTGACCTTGGACATATGGATATTGGACCTGTTGTCCTTGAACATATAGGTGATGGACCTGTTTTCCCTGAACAAGAGGATTTTTGGACCTGACGTCCTTCGGCATAAGGTTGATACACTTGTTTCCCTTAGACATAGGGATTTTGTACTTGCTACTCTTAACCAAAAGGATTTTGAACCTGTTGACCTAGGGAGTTAGGGTTTTGTACCTAATGCCCTTAGTCAAAAGGGTTCTAAACCCGTTGACCTAAGACATTAGGATTTTGGGTCTGCCCCTGTAGGACTTGACATTGGCCTTACCCTTGCAAGGGTTGACCTTGCAGATATGTACACAAGGATTGTTGCTGCTTGGGTTGGTTTTACTATTGCAAGGGTTGGAATTGAGGCTAAAATAATTGTCCTTGGGGCTATAGAGGTTGCCCCTGCAAGGACATGGACTAGGAGGTGTGCAGAGCATATTTCATCTGTTGCTGCACGAATTGCTACAACTATTGCAAGGGTTGACCTTGCAGTTGTTGCAACTGACCTTGATGTGGAATCATTTTCCCTTGTTGTTGTGTTGATGGCCCTTGCTACAACAGAGGTTTCTCTTAGGGTAAAAAAGGTTTCCCTTATTGTTGTAGTGGTTTTCCTTACTATTGCAAGGGTACTTGAACAGTACCCAGAAAATTTCTAAACTGAATCTAGCCCAGCCACCCTAGAAGGTGGATGAGTCAGGCTGAATGTACTACCGAGACTGAAGGGTGTAAGGTTGATTAACCATTCCTTGAGAACCATATGGAATGTAAGGAGTCTGGTATTGGAACTAAGCCTCATAGGGATGTTGATATTAGACATTGCTCGATCTAGATAGACCAACAAGATTCTGAACCTATTGGTACTGAAAATTGCTTGATCCAGTAGGATCAGCAGGGTTATGAATAACACTAGAAGAAAGCTGGTTCATACCAAGCATGTCAGCTTGTGATCAACTCACATTGGTGGCACCTGAAACCCTAGAAACATGCAAGTTTTGCCCCCCAGGCAGGGGCACAGCTTGGCTACTGACTAGAGGGATGGAGGAACTAATAGAGACATTCTTCGAAACCGTCGATTGGGTTTGACGAGTAACTAGGACTGATGATAAAAGGGTGTTATTAGGTTGCACTGGGACTGAGGTATCAACTTGTTGGGAATTCATGTTTTTAATAAATGGACCTAAAGTAGGCATGGCGCCTAATTCCCAAACAGGATTATGGTAAAGTGATGAGGCACTAGGTGTACTTGAAACCAATTGTGCCAATGACACATAGTGAGGTGGCAAACTGGTGGGAATACCCCCTGTATAGGGGAAACCCTCAGGAGGAAAAGGTTGTTCTTCCTCCTTGACAGTGTGTGGAGTAGAAAATTCTGACTCTTCCAAAGAGGTGACTGGAGCATTGCCTTGAGGTTCCATATCCGGGAACAAACGACGATGAATGGACAAATAAGTACGAGGGGATAGCTCCAGAGGAACACCCAGTTGGTCGTACGGACTGTAAGGATGCTGTGGTGATATCACAACAAGATCAAACAGAGGATTCAGTGGGTAGATAACCAGTCCAAGCTAACCATCAGTGGTTAGCAAGTTCTTAGGAGTTTGAACAGGATTGTCCGGAGATTCCAGGCTAAGATCAGCAGATGACCCAGTATCGAAAGCAGGCAGAGGACGAGATGACAAAGATTGAATGCTCAGGACAATTCTAAGTTCAACACCTTGGTCCCCGAGTGACTCTAGTAGCTCAAGAAATGGCTCCTCAGACAATATTTTAGATGGAGGAGAGGAAAAGGAGCTGGGTGAACCAGATGGTTCAGCCACGATGACCTTGTCTTAATCGACAGAAAAAATAACTTCAAGGCTTCAAAATGTTCTTTAAGGGAAACTCACAATTTGGTCTTAGAAAAGACTAATAGGATGTTATCGGATCATGGGCAATTAATTATTAAGATGCATAAAAAGACCGGTGCTCTTTCATTTTTTAAGAGTCGAGAAAGAAACAAAGATGACTCTATCACTTTCGATTGGAAACAAGCTCGAAAGGACAAGTGCTTGAATGATATTTTAAGTTTAATGAGTCAAAAACATCAGATGACTACTTTGGATGATCTAGGTAAACAGGATTACCAGGAAACCGTGAACTGCAGAATACCTCCTAGCGAACTGAGAAGTACGAGCAGGCAATCTCCTCGAATGTTGTGTTCAATGTATCACATTTGCAAGGCGGCTGACTTAGCTTCCTAAGGATAAAGGATTGCAGCCTAAAGGGGTCTCCTATTATATACTCGACGGTACAGGGAGCACAAATCCATACTAGCATTGTCTAATGCTAAAGCTAGCGACAACTACTAGGATTAAAGATGTCGGAACATGTCTCTATCCTAGACCTTCTAGATATGATTGTTATATGTCAAATGTGCCTTAGGTTAATTGAATTCATTTTAAATTTTATCTTGAGTTATTTTCAGTTTTCAGGTCTTAGTGATGCGACTCGAAAAACCTTAAAAGAAACTAAATGAGACAAGACCCTTTCAACTTGATGAATTGCCTACACTAGAGAGGGTAGAAACTACACAATCAAATGCAAACAACCAAGCAATCGAAAGAAAAATGATCTTTCACTACTTCACTTTTCGAAAAAATAAACTAATGAAAAATGCATTACAATCCCTAATTTCCTGACAAGCACATTTTTAACAGTCCTGTCAAAAGAAAAAGAGTTCTTTTCATTTTCAAATGCCAATGCAATCCTAGTCTTTAATGATGCAAGTTATCGTAGCACAATGATGCAACAAACTAGAATTTCATACTTTCCATGAAACAACGAAATAAGATTTTCACATACATTACTTCAATGAAAGCGTTTTGAGACAATTAGCTCTTCAAGCAAATGAAAACATGAAAAGGGAGGCTCATTCAGACTAA
Source organism: Pinus taeda (assembly GCA_000404065.3). NCBI lineage: Eukaryota > Viridiplantae > Streptophyta > Pinopsida > Pinales > Pinaceae > Pinus > Pinus taeda. The sequence continues at coordinate 41,059 of APFE031415499.1, read as the reverse complement.
TGAAGCACCGACTTTACCAACAACAAGATAAGCAATGTAATCCATTCCAGAAAAGAAACATTTGAATAAGAAAATGAAAACTTTTCAAAAGTGTGTAATAGAGGTCAAAGTTGTAAAAGGACCGCAAACGAAATGCAAGGAGTAAGTACACCTACAACTCGACTCATTGAGTTCACAAACAACTGAATGGATGACAATCTAGATGCCCTAGTGTCACTGACCACTCAATGACTCAAGAAATCAAGCTGAAAGTTGATAAGACAACAAGCAAACAAAACCAAATGAAAAGTAGATTTCTAGTCAGGGAGAAAATGAAATAAAAGGTTTACGGGGTCAAAATCATGAGAGAAAAACACACTAGCCAAGATTGGGGACAAACCCTAATCTTCACTTACAGGCATCAATGTGACTGCTTGACTGACGACAAGCACCAGAGGCTGGTCGACGCAATTGCTTCTCAGCATATCGCGTTAATCAACGTGACTGTCAGCGGATTAAGTGCGTTGATCGAGAGAGCCAAGAAAAAAAATTTGAAACAGGGACCAGATCTGCTACTATGAATTTCAAACCTAGGCTAATAAGTAGGAGAAAAGAAACAGATCTAAAGGGAAAAAGTGGAACTAGAAAAGCTCACACGAAATCATGAAATCCAAGACAAACAAAACGATTGGTTCCCCAATATGGTCACCAATTTGTGGTAAAGTAAAATTATAAGTGCGGACATGAAAAAATCCTCTAGCCCGATAATGGGTCTAGCCACAACTGATACATTCTATGGAATATTTCCTTAGGTTAGAACCAATTAAGAGGGCCTACCTCTTAGTACGCTTATCTCGTTTGATGATTTCCTTTGTTGCTCACTCTAGCTATCTCTCGCTTCCTTCTTCAAACACCTGAAACAAGTAGACAACAACCGTGATAATAGACAAATTTTAATTCAACCTACTTAACAAGTCAAGAAACATTAAGCCATGAATATGTAAGATGACAAATCATGTAGGAAATCAATCGATAGTTGCATATATATATAAATATATATTGAATCAAGAAGAGATTAAAGCCATTGTCTTTACGTTGCCATTCTCCTCTGACAAGACCAGGTTCCCACACACTTCTACTAGCATTCCATGATAGCCTAAAAAAAAATAGTTTTAAGGCTCGTCCCTTTAGGCTTCACTCCAAACCAAATCCACACTTCTCCATCACACAACTAGAGAGCTACAAATATGAATAGCTTGTTGTTTACTTCAAACTTAATTAGCACTAGCACACCAACATTAACACTAACTTGTGCTTGGGAAAAAGGGAGGTTTATATAGGATGAATGGATGGGAGATGGATCCTCTTCTCACGGGAGAAGGTCTTATCTCTTGATGTAGTTCCATCATTATAGGGGAAAGGATCCCAAACTGACATCCTTGACCCCATCTGGCCAAAACATTACCAGACTTGTATTACGAAGCTTCTAGAGCTGGAAGCTTCAGCTCTTAATTTAAAAAAAAGTCTGTAAGAGGACCAGTGTGACTAGAACAAGGCTTAGTCACTCCCGTTGGTGCTAGGGATAGTGAAAATCACTGCATATCGACATGAGGAATACAAGGGCCATTAGCATCGGTCTTGGAAACTAGGAAAAATAGAAGTTTTAGGGGAAATGGTGTAAAAGGGAATTGATCTGCTCGTGAAGAAGGACACAATGGGAGTTTCTTCATGAAGGGAAACCATGTAGGGTTCACTGTAGAGGTCCTCCAAGATCAAGAAATGGGGAGTATAGGGAAAATGATAAAATTTTGTGTAATAGGAAGCCAAGCCTATGAGAGCGACTTTGGGTTTCTAGACATTGTCATCCATATAGCATGAGAGCTACTGAGGCTTAAGTTGTCTAAAAGTTCAATGGGACTCAAGGGCACACTATCTAAAGTATTGAATTGGTTCTTGAGGGTCTTGTAGTTGATGTTGAATGTTTGTATGGTGTGTTTCCATTAGTTCCACTTCCTTAACGTGACTTGGGAGGTCGAACCATAGCATAGTGGACTCTCATCGCATGTTTACCCCAACTGATCAGTTGCTTGGTTAGATGTGGGAGGAGGGTGTTACAGTATGAGTGAGCCCATTTATCCAATAATGTATTGATGAGGAAGAAATACCATGCTTCCTTCCAAATGTCCGAACTGAATATCCATTAAACTCTATATCTTTAATTGCAGCTAACATGTCTTCATTTTTCCAACCTCTTATAGCGTTGATATTCTTAGTTGAACTTGCCCCTTAGACTATGGTTGATGGTGGCTCTGTGGTTGATGGTAGAACAACATCAACTTGTCACATGGCCATCAACAAAAAAATTGTTTGGCGCATTGTTTACATTCACATGATATGTCTTGTCCTCATCCAATGAAGGACATCATAGTTGGGCACCCCTGGTCACTCGCCTGCCACTTCTCCTTGTACATGCAACATAACTTAGAACGCTTTCATAGATACAACTACCTGCATATTTATTGCATGCATTTGGTTAACATTAATTCAAATTATGTTTTCATACAAGCTAATAGTATTTGTGCCTTCCTACAAGGAATTAACAACATGTATGTTAATAGCAGCTTAACAAATTTTCATACATATTCATTTTTCACAGTACCCTTCAAAAATAAAATCTATAGAAGGAATTTGTTGTATGCCTTCAAATATATCAGTGATTGTTTCATTGATAACTTGTTTTTAAACTTAAAATACCATGGTTGTATTTACAGTTGGAAAATTACTGCTAGTATGTTGAAATTGACCTAGAATTGGTTGTATGTCTTTAATTATATCAATATATGTTTTTGATAAAATGTTTTATCTGTGCTAATAAAATTATGTGGACATTGGGTGAACTTCAACTAAAAAAAGTGACACCTGGTTCCTTTTTTCGTTAAGATGTTGATCTAGTCTACTTCTTTTTTATAAATTGTTGTTTGACTTAAACTATTTAGCATCATGCTTGTCAATATTGTTGTTCATATCGATAACAATCTCTCGGCATGAAGGAAGTTGTAGGCTTTCCTCGCTAAAGGAATTTAGTAGCTCAATAGAAGCTCTATGCTTGCCTTAATAATGGTTAGTGGTTCCCCTATTGTGGGAATGGTTTTGAGTTTGTCAATATTGTTATTCCTATAGATAAGGCTCTCCTTGCATGAAGGAATCTCTAGGATTTCCTTTGTAAAGGTTTGATTGAGTTGCTAATTTCCTTCAAAAATGTTGAGCCTCATACAGGTTGAGTTTATACAGTTTGTCTTGGAAAAAAAAGAAAAACCGGTAAAGTGCACTGTTATGACAGTAAGGTGCTTATACAAGTTGTTTATCCACACCTATTATTCATGAAATTATTTGGTAGTTCTTATGGTGGTCAGACTTGATCTACAGGGAATTGCTTTTGATCTATTTTCTTTCACACTAGATATGGATCGGTGCCTTGGTCCTAATCTAGGAACACTTGGGAAATCATTCTTTGATATGTTTCCTTGATTGAGGGTAGCATGTTAAGGCATATGAGGATATCAAGGATATATGTTGATTGATTTTATTTCAAAAGATAATTTGTTTCAAAGGGTTATCCATTTTGATGATAACTCCAACATAAAATTATCTCTTTCTCCTCCAAATTGTCATGTTGATGAAAATGGAGATGGTCATGACAATGTTGGTTGTGTAGAAAAATAAGATGATTAAGAAGATGAAAATTAGCCTTCAACACCAACAGAAAATGAACTTGAAATCATGAACAACCTTTGAGGAGGGCTAATATGTTTTTGTATGATTAGTTTTGTTGTCCTAATAACAATTACAGATTTATAAACATATTCTTGCTTATTTCATCTTGTGTTGAGGTTTCCTTAATCGTTTGTGCATACTTTTAGGTTCCTATACCAATAGGAGTCATAACTTATGAATCGATGAGATTTAAACCTATAATATGTACATACCTTCTCTTTTTGCAAATGTTTTCCATATTCAAAAAAATCAAAAAAATTAAAAAATGTAAAGAGGGTATGTCCTAAAAGAAAGATCAAAGGACAAAAAGAATGAATAGGTCAAGAAAGAGGAAAAAATGAACCTCAATAAAAAAAGACCATGAAACTGTGCAAGTCAAAATGCTACTGCTATCTATTTTTCTACATAATAATGATTGTGTGAAACTTGTTATTCGTGCCACAATCCATGGTAATAAAAAACCCCATTAAAAAAAGACCATGAAAGTGTGCAAGTCCAAATGCCACTGCTATTTATTTTTCTGCATAATAATGATTGTGTGAAACTTGTTATTCATGCCACAATCCATGGTAATAAAACAGTTTAATCTTGGTTATTCCACGTTTTGAATTTCATTTTTAGAGATAGAGAATAAAATCTAACCAAACAATGTAATCTTGGCAGATAAGTAGATAAGTAGAGAAAATAAAAGGAGCTCAACAGTTTAATATGAGCCCTTGGATGTAATAAGGATAGACTTAGATAGATTTCCATTGTAAAAGAAAAGAAAAAGTTTTGATAAGGGTTTGCCAGCTTAAGTGCACCCTAATAAAGAGTAGAAAAAATGGTACGATGAGTATATGGGTAAGTATTTGAATGGTTGTAGAATTATGATGAGTGGTTAGTTAACATCATATCATTTGCTTTCACCATCAAGTTACTAAAGCATGGATGATAATGGAGCAGTTACAAAAATTCAATTGGTTAATTCCCCCCATTCATTTTACCTTCAATTTTACTAATTTCCCATAGGCAATGACAAAGGTACCTAAAACCATAAGTTAGAGGGGCTCAAAGCATTTCTTTGACTTCTGGAGGGCTCCGACCCTTAGCCCAATAACTTATAGGGTCTAAGTACTAAAACCCCCATGTCAGTATTCACTCCCTCCATAATTCATTCATATCACCCAAAAAATCCTTTTTCCTAAGGTATAATCACCATTTGCCTAGTGAAAATAATTACCCCTTTTTTCACAAAAAACAGTTTGGCCTAAGTTATGATGTGTAAATGTGGATATATAAATAAATGTCGATACATTATACTTAGCGCATTTTTCCTTCCGCCTTCATTTCATATTAAATTTAATTTCCGCTACATATATTTAACTCCCGAAAATAAACCCATTTCACGTATATTTATTAAACTCCATATGATAACATCTCGCCCCGAGGTTTGAAATATAAACCTTAATTAGTAAATTAATTGAATGGATTAATTAGTCGTTCAGCGACTAGTTAAGAGCCATAACCCTCCTCCAAATAAAAAAAGGGTTAATTAATCAAACAGTGGCTAATTAATAACCTATTCCACCAATCAAATCGTCCTCGACATCATTAAGCCTCCCTAAACCACAATTAACATCCCATCAGGCCCCTCCATTAACTCCCTAGTCAAATTAATGCCCCAATCATCGTGCGAGCTGACCCCTTCAGATCCAACGACTGACGCTCATATCGGGTGGCCCCAGAAGGCCGACCTCTACCTTCTTGATATGAGCGATTTCAGTATTCACCCCACCACTACGTGGTGTCCAATGAATGGCATCGGGCGGCCTCTGCCCAAAAACACCTTATCTCGAGAAGCCGTGCGATGGATCCTGCTTACCGCCTTCACTTACCACCTTAACTACGCGATGAAAGGTCACATCCCCCAGTTGGCGCCAATTGTCGTTTTACAATGTACCTGCCAATATCATTGACTTTATGCATAAAACCAAAAAATCCAATGTTTTTCATTTTTTATCGTGAAAAAGAACATTGTGATTCCATGCAAAGCACAAAGTATGTTCACCAGCCAAACTGTTACCAACCGTCAACCTTCTACAACCGTTGAACTCTAGACCACCTTGCAGACCCGTGCGCTTCCTGCAAATAATTCACTTTCACCATTTCACCATTCAAACAACCAAAACCAGGTATTTACCCCATTTCCGCTGAGAAACCATGTTTTCTTGCCAAACCTGAGCTGAATTGCTTTAAAAATTAAGTAATTTAGTAAATTAAGCTGCCTGGTAGTGCTGAAATACTCTGAAATAGACCAATTGTTCCAATTTCCTTGAAACCCTTTGCCCCATCCTTGAATCCACAAGAACCAAGGATGGAAGCCCCAATTGCACTGAATCTCATGCCCATTACAACTCCTCACAGAGATTTAGACAACCTTCCACTTGCAAACAAAGATTTCCAGATTAAAGACACCTCTATCTCCAAATTCCCTTTGAAACATTTCTGTAAATACAAAGACAATATTTTAACCAAGTAGACTCCATTGGACTTTGGGAATCAGGTTTGCCTAAGTACCAGTTCCACAGAGTGCATGTATTCCCAGAGATTGTACATTACTGCCACATGAACTATGATCCTATCCAAAGGGCAGTAAGAACTCCTGACCAATCTGTTCTATTTACTATCACTACTGAATCCATTAACCAGATGCTTCAATTACAGCCAAGCCAAAGCCTAACCCACCTTTCCATTGGAGATATGCTGAATAGATACCCTACACTCACTTCAATCATACTAGCCCAGTTATTCCAAACTTTTATTAGAGAAGAAAAGTATATCCCAAAGGACACACCTCCTTATCTATGGACCATATTCTCCAGCCTTAGTCGAGATATTATAGATATTATTTCCAGTATACGAGGCTGAACCACTAGTGAATTTGTTGATGAGATCATAATATCCATCATGTCAATCTACTCTCCTGTCCAACCACCAGCCATCATATTTGACTATGCAAAGTTTATTGCTGACGGAATGCATGATCAATTCATGAGGTTGGAAAACGAAAGAGTGTTTAAGTATTCCTCAATTCTATATCACTTATTATTATATTACAAAGCTGATAGATTCCCAATGGCCCTCCAAAAGCTGGATACCAAAGGAAACCCCAGATCAGTGATCTTTTAGACTTCTTTGATTCATTAGTTTGATGCTCTGTACTCTTATAATGACTTCATAGACCTCTTTGTACATCCAATAGCAACCATGTTGATGGGAAACCCTCCACCCAGAATCAGTGTAGACATCAAGAGGGTTCTACAATTGTCAAAGCAGTACAAAGTGGGGGATTGGTACTGTTAGCTCTTGCTGCAGCAGGTATTTATGTTTCATGATTGGCATTTCACAGGCCAAAAATGTTGTTCTTTGCTTGCTGCAATGCTCCATATTTGCTCAAACAATCTCCAAATGAGGAAGGCTACTTCAAGTTCATTCAATTGCCTTCAAATTTTGTAAAGTTTTCCTGGTATCACTACTTTTAGTTAAAGGGAGGTCCAAACAGTTTAATCTTGGTCTCCCTAGGTTTAAATTTCCTGTTTTAGAATATAGAGATTGTAAGTCTGGCAAAACAGTTTAATCTTGGCATACTCTTAGATAGGTAGAGAAATAGAAGAGTCCAACAGTTTAATCTAGGCTCTGGAAGAAATAAGGGTAGAATGTAGATAGGAAAGCATCAAAAGAAAATGTATGATGGGTTTGCAAGTCTAAATGCACCCCCAAGAAAAAGAAGAAAAAATGCTAGGAAAGTAGGCTGGGTAGGTAGTTCTGAGGTTGTTGAATTGCTGACCAGTTCCAATTTTGCAGGTATCATATCATGCAGAACATAATCAACAAATATTTGTAAGCAAAAAGGTTCAAATGAGGTATAACTAACTCCCCTTCTCTATTTTCCCCAATCATTAACTAACATCCCCAAAAGAGGTCAAGATCTGCTTGACACCTCTTGAGTTCATCATCTTCATCACTCCAGTTGAGTAAAGATCTGCTTTACTCAAAGTTGTTCCATATCTTCTCCTGAAATATGGTCCTACCCCCTGTAGCAGCCTAAGTCTCCCGAACTTAGCGCTTTCTTATCATCTCCATATTAACCACTAACATTATTATGTAGCTCCCTATGTTCCCCATCCCCGTATTAATATTAAGTAACAAATCCCTTATGTAATATCCCTCCCCTGGTTGAAAAATAACCATATCAGTTCTCGGGAATTGTTCAGTTTATCAGAAACTAAGCAAGAGCCCCGACCCCCGAACCACCTCCAAAATACGATGGACTCCTTCCAAAGTGTAAAGTTCCCCGAGGTAATCGGACCCCTTCCGAAACCTTATATGACCTCCACACCCACTTACTTACCTTTTCCCCTCAAAACCGTTTTCGCGTCGCAGCCTCGCACTCTCACATTCATGCAAAGCATAGCCCATCCGTCACCCGCCGATGCGATATCGCGAAATCAGCGATCGGCGATCACAAATGCCGAGTCTCCAATCTGTTCCCGTCTCCGTCTTCGCCGATGCGATATCGCGATATCGCATATCGGCAGTCAAAAGCGCCAAATGCCCAAATCAATGATCCCCCTCTTTCCTCGCCAACGCGATGTTGCGATATCGCATCGGAGTCTCTTCACCACAGTCTATCCAGTACCTCACCACGTCACGCTGTACCAGGGACCCACAACTGACATCATCCGCCGTACAGCCGACGCCATGCTTACGTCAGCAGCCAAAAAAGCCGAAAAAGTTTCTCGCAGGAAGAAAAGTCGCACTTCGGAGCTCCAGATCAAGAAATAGAGGCAGTTTCCGATGCGCGAATAGCGGCGCATCGCTACGGGAAATAGGCCATTTCGAGGAATCTTCAGGGAATCTTCTGATTGCCAAGCCCACTACGCGCCGAAAAAGCCCGAAAATCGCCCAAACGTGCCAAAGGATCCTGTTTGAAGATAGCAGCAGATCATTCACAGAGTTTAAAGTGTATCAGCTCAAATCAGCAGGTATCAAGTGTGTCAAAGAGTATCAGTCGACGGCGGAAATCATCAATGTAGCGTCAAAGTGTATCAGAGAATATCTTGAGCAGCGGCCCAAAGCAAGAGAAAATTGAATATCTTCCAGCAGATCCATAGGAGGAGAGTGAAATCACTTGAGGCTCTCAAATCATAATAATTACACATTCAATTCGCACCAAAGCCGAACTGCAGCCCCAAGCACATTCACTCCAGCAGCACCACATCTGGTCCCCAAGGGCCACTCGTCACCTGTTCTGATTCAACTACCCCCAGCGCAGCCAAAAAGATTTACTTGCATTTAATTCCAGCATCATTTAGATTTTGAAGAGTCCTAAGCAGACCTGTTAAGGTCACTTGTAATGATGTCTTCCTGATATTTTGTTTATAAATACCACCCGAAGCGATATTGTGAAGGGTTGGTTGGTTGGTAGTAGTAGTTGTTGGTCAGTTTCCTTTCCAGCAATTTCTCTGAGTAAAGACTCGCACTGTAACTATCATATGTTTCATAATCAAAGATTGTTGAAAGCATGGATTGCGAAACAGCTTGTTGTTTTCTCTTGGCCGAGGAATGATCACGGAATTCCTATGTCTCTGCATGATCCAATAAGTGTTTTTCTCCCTGTCTATTTTACGTTTTATCACCTTTTCGCCTTTCTAAGCTGCAGGAAAAAAGAATAGCTTAAGATTTGTTCTGTTACACCTTAAGTTCAATTTCTGCACTTTTCGATGTTTTCTTCAGAAACAATTATGAGCTAGAATTCTTAAATGCTCTGGTTTACCCTGTTTCTTTCATATATGAGTGCATGTCTTTGGAATTCTTAACTGCTCCCGGATCCCACTCATCCACTTCTCCCCTTTGTCAGCATGATGAAATGATTCTCCTTTGCCTTTCATCCCTGATGTTCATTCTGTATTTTCAGCAGTCTAAGTATTGTATCCTGCGTGGCTATCCCGCTCCGTATCCCCTTGTGACCAAGAAAATGCTCGCATGCCTCAATCTGTGACTCCATGCCCAATGGTTCAAAACTTATAACACCTTACTGTGCCTCTTTACTCAAGAGTCCTACCTTCCTTCCAATCACAGTCAACATTCCCTTGAAGTCAGAAAGCTAGCCTAAAATCCTCAACTAAGGTTGATTCTGGATCAACTAAGGTTGAATCTAAAGGAGAGAGCCCTCTCTGATTGTAGGTGGGCTAGAACCTGCAATCAGAAGATTGGTTTGTGGTTACCTCGGCCGTATCCTAATAGGAGCCTAGGGACAAACTGAGTGATAACATAATGGCGACTCCACTAGGGACCTCCTCAGATAAATCAATGCAACCACTCTGCAGCTCTACAGTGGAAGAAACCGACTTGTAATAGCCTCGGTCGACCTGTATCTGCGCACACCATTGGGGATTCAAGCGCCCGGTTCATCTTTAAACCCCAATGGAGGAAGTGCTCCTATTTTTGAAGGCTTGTCATGTTTAGTTCTGATTTTTGATGGTGGACAGAGATCAGGCACTTCAGAGTCCAGACATCCACCTGGCGACTCCACTTCAATTTCAATCAAAGGCTCCACTGAGGAACGAACCAAATGTTATAGCCAAGTACCCCATGTATTAACAACAAAAGAGAATGACCAAATCTTGGGAAGAACTTCCGATAGAAGAAGCTTTAGAAAAATGCAGAGAAAGTTTATCAGAGTTTGAGCTTAATGACAGATTTTTCAGAAAGGTATTGTCAAAGATACCTGGCGGCCGGAATAAATTGTTCCTTGAGTTTGTTGTGGAAAAATATGAGAATGAAATTGAACTCTTGGGAGCTCAAAGTCAGTCTTATGATTTCCGCAACCCTCAAGAGTTTTTCCAAAATCTTCCTCCTCCAATTCAACGGGAAATAGTGTTGTCTCCTGAATTACAGTTTGAGTATGATCTGGGTTCCAAGGGAAAGACAGAAGGATCAACGGCTAGGGTCATTACCAACGATGTAACTGATCCTTCCACCCCAAAGAACCCGGAATCATACCTAAGCTTCCATGCCCATATTCGGGAGGGAACACTGTCGCCTGAGGACCTGAGGATTCTGTGTGATCTGGGATCCAAGGGAAAGACAGAAGGATCATCTGCTAGGCTCATTACCGAAGATGCAGCTGCTCCCCTCGACCTAGAAGGTCCCAAATCATGCCGAAGTCTCTCGTCCTCAACTCAGGAGAAGATGCCGCCACCTGCTGATTCACAGACTCTGCATGATTCTATTGAAGATTCAAACGAAGCAGAGGAAGTTCTCTCATAGGGTAAGTTCACTAACCCAATCACAGATTACATGGAACTTTGGCTTAACAAAATTTTGCTAACATGTTTTCTCAGTGAAGATCGTAAGCTTCAGCGGCAAGTAATGGAGGCCACAATATTGGTTGTAAAAGCATATGCCCGGATGATGCTTTTGCGTTCAGAAACGATCAGTCAGTAAGATTATCTTGTTTCACAGTTGCTTAAATGGCTACACTGGTTATTTGATTTTACCTAACGACAAAGCAGTTGCTGGTTAGGGTAGGTAGGTAGAAAGAATAAAGCGGCCGAAGGAAGTAAATTTTGCAGAGGACAGCAAGAAACTAAAAATCAAGGGGTTCTGGCCTGCTGTTCTTGACTTCCCACAACGAGAAGCCATCCCCAAGTGGATCCATTGTTAGCTCCTACTGCAGCAGGTATTTATGTTTCATGATTAGCATTTCACAGGCCAAATATGTTGTTCTTTGCTTGCTGCAATGCTCCATATTTGCTCAAACAGTCTCCAAATGAAGAAGGCTACTTCAAGTTCATTCAATTGCTCATTTTGTAAGTTTTCTTGGTATCACTACTTTTAGTTAAAGGGAGGTCCAAACAGTTTAATCTTGGTCTCCCTAGGTTTAAATTTCCTGTTTTAGAATATAGAGATTGTAAGTCTGGCCAAATAGTTTAATCTTGGCATACTCTTAGATAGGTAGAGAAATAGAAGAGTCAAACAGTTTAATCTGGGCTCTGGAAGAAATAAGGGTAGAATGTAGATAGGAAAGCATCAAAAGAAAATGTATGATGGGTTTGCAAGTCTAAATGCACCCCCAAGAAAAAGAAGAAAAATGCTAGGAAAGTAGGCTGGGTAGGTAGTTCTGAGGTTGTTGAATTGCTGACCAGTTCTAAGTTTGCAGGTATCATATCATGCAGAACATAATCAACAAAGATTTGTAAGAAAAAAGGCTCAAATGAGGTATAACTAACTCCCCTTCTCTGTTTTCCCCAATCATTAACTAACATCCCCAAAAGAGGTCAAGATCTACTTGACACCTCTTGAGTTCATCATCTTCATCACTCCGGTTGAGTAAAGATCTGCTTTACTCAAATTTGTTCCATATCTTCTCCCGAAATATGGTCCTACCCCCTGTAACAGCCTAAGTCTCCCGAACTTAGCGCTTTCTTATCATCTCCATATTAACCCCTAACATTATTATGTTGCTCCCTACGTTCCCCATCCCCGTATTAATATTAAGTAACAAATCCCTTATGTAATATCCCTCCCCTGGTTGAAAAATAACCATATCAGTTCCCGGGAATTGTTCAGTTTATCAGAAACTAAGCAAGAGCCCCGACCCCCGAACCACCTCCAAAATACGATGGACTCCTTCCAAAGTATAAAGTTCCCTGAGGTAGTCGCACCCCTTCCGAAACCTTATATGACCTCCACACCCACTTAATTACCTTTTCCCCTCAAAACCGTTTTCGCGTCGCAGCCTCGCACTCTCACATTCATGCAAAGCATAGCCCATCCATCACCCACCGATGCGATATCGTGAAATCGGCGATCGGCGATCACAAACGCCGAGTGTCCAATCTGTTCGCCTCTCTGTCTCTGTCGATGCGATATCGCGATATCGCATATCGGCAGTCGCAAGCGCCAAATGCCCAACCCAATGATCCCCCTCTTTCCCCTCCGACGCGATGTCGCGATATCGCATCGGAGTCTCTTCACCACAGTCTATCCAGTACCTCACCACGTCGCGCTGTACCAGGGACCCATAGCTGACGTCATCCGCCGTACAGCCGACGCCATGCTTACGTCAGCAGCTAGAAAAGCCGAAAAAGTTTCGCGCAGGAAGAAAAGTCGCACTTCGGAGCTCCAGATCAAGAAACAGAGGCAGTTTTCGATGCGCGAATAGTGCGAAGCGCTATTCGCGCATCGCTATGGGAAATAAGCCATTTCGAGGAATCTTCAGGGAATCTTCTGATTGCCGAGCCCACTGCGCGCTGAAAAAGCCCGAAAATCGCCCAAACGTGCCAAAGGATCCTGTTTGAAGACAGCAGCAGATCATTCACAGAGTTTAAAGTGTATCAGATCAAATCAGCAGGTATCAAGCGTGTCAAAGAGTATCAGTCGACGGCGGAAATCATCAATGTAGCGGCAAAATGTATCAGAGAATATCTTGAGCAGCGGCCCAAAGCAAGAGAAAATTGAATATCTTCCAGCAGATCCATAGGAGGAGAGCGAAATCACTTGAGGCTCTCAAATCATAATAATTGCACATTCAATTCGCACCAAAGCCGAACAGCAGCCCCAAGCACATTCACTCCAGCAGCACTGCATCTGGTCCCCAAGGGCCACCTCGTCACCTGTTCCGATTCAGCTGCCCCCAGCGCAGCCAAAAAGATTTACTTGCATTTAATTCCAGCAGCATTTAGATTTTTAAGAGTCCTAAGCAGACCTGTCAAGGTCACTTGTAATGATGTCTTCCTAATATTTTGTTTATAAATACCACCCGAAGTGATATTGTGAAGGGTTGGTTGGTTGGTAGTAGTAGTTGTTGGTCAGTTTCCTTTCCAGCAATTTCTCTGAGTAAAGACTCACACTATAACTGTCATATGTTTCATAATCAAAGATTGCTGAAAGCATGGATTGCGAAACAACTTGTTGTTTTCTCTTGGTCGAGGAATGATCACGGAATTCCTGTGTCTTTGCATGATCCAATAAGTGTTTTTCTCCCTGTCTATTTTATGTTATATCACCTTTTTGCCTTTCTAAGCTGCAGGAAAAAAGAATAGCTTAAGATTTGTTCTGTTACACCTTAAGTTCAATTTCTGCACTTTTCGATGTTTTCTTCAGAAACAGTTATGAGCTAGAATTCTTAAATGCTCTGGTTTACCCTATTTCTTTCATATATGAGTGCATGTCTTTGGAATTCTTAACTACTCTGGGATCCCACTCATCCACTTCTCCCCTTTGTCAGCATGATGAAATGATTCTCCTTTGCCTTTCATCCCCGATGTTCATTCCATATTTTCAGCAGTCTAAGTATTGTATCCTGTGTGGCTAACTCGCTCCGTATCCCTTTGTGACCAAGAAAACGCTCGCATGCCTCAATCTGTGACTCCATGCCCAATGGTTCAAAACTTATAACACCTTACTGTGCCTCTTTACTCAAGAGTCCTACCTTCCTTCCAATCACAGTCAACATTCCCTTGAAGTCAGAAAGCTAGCCTAAAATCCTCAACTAAGCTTGATTCTGGATCAACTAAGGTTGAATCTAAACGAGAGAGCCCTCTCTGATTGCAGGTGGGCTAGAACCTGCAATCAGAAGATTGGTTTGTGGTTACCTCGGCCGTATCCCTAATAGGAGCCTAGGGACAACCTGAGTGATAACAGGTACTTGTACCAAAACCACACTGAAATATGAATCTATGGATGTGAATTTCCACCTTACAAATTACCTAGATACCTCCCCATGAGATTGTTTGCTCTGGAGTACTAAAGGCAAATGATCAACTCAGATGAGGTGCACTTTGTAAAAGCCAAGAGGAAAGCCCAACTCAGGATAAAATATCAGTTGGGCCCATTTATTTGTAACAATAGGGAAGCAGGAAAGGAGGCAGATCAAATCCTTCAAATGTTGAAACTGAAACAGATTTTCATGTGGACCTATGATCCCTTCATCTTCATTTGTAATAGGAGACAAAAGAATAAACTATCTCCTTACATCCACCACAGGATCACCGAAATAGAACAATATGCTAATCAATCTGAATGGGTGGAAGGCACTTTAATAGATCGAGATAGTACAGAGTTTGTTGATAATGTATTAATGGACTTAGACAGTAGACTTGATGAAGATTCCTTTGTACAGGTCCAGGAGATTCTCAGTCTCAGAGACAAGCATAGGGCCACAGTGGGCAGACAAAAGAAGTAGGTCCATCAGCAGAGGCAGGACCATCAGGAAAACCAGAGTCTTCAGAACAACCAGGACCATCAAAGCAACTAGAGCTTTTAGAGCATCCAGAAGAATTTGAACAACTTGAAATTTCAAAGGAACTTACTCAACCTAAACAAATTATGAGAAATCCCCTTGTTTTGCAGACTCCTCTTAATGAGGAAAGGAGCCTTAAAAGAGACAAAGAGGATGCCACTCCTTCCAATAGGCCTATTGACGAAACCTTTGCTAAGAGTCAAAGGTTAAATCCATATGCGGAGCAAGAATACATTGAGGAAACAACAAAGATTTCAGGGGCAGAGAGGACAGAAAGCAGGCTCAAAACTCCTTCAGGAGGGACACAAGAACCTTCCACCCCTCAAACTAAAATGTTAGAAAGGCAATAGAGTGTGGAAGTATCCTGCTTTAGGGCTCCCACAGGACAAAGCTAAGACATCAAAGAAAAATGCAAGGAAATCAAGGCAAGGAGTGAAAGGTTGAAGGTGCAAATCTATGCACAGTATCTGAGGATGGATCCAAGCAACCAAACAAGGCTAATGTCAGCCTATAATATAAAGGAAGGCAAGATGCAGATGAGATTTCTTAAGCCAACCATACAGCAACCAAAATCAATGGTAGACTACCTTAAGACATATTTTGAGCTATTGGCAAAGGATATCCATCCTATTGACCAAATTGAGTTGCATAAACAAACTGGTGAAATGGTTTATTCCACATTGAGCAACAAGGCCATAGCAGCCCACCAACTTCATAATTCACTAAATAAAATTTCAGCACAATTTTAGTTGGAAAAAGCCTCTTCTCATGCCAAAGATACTAGAATAAAGTCCTTAGAGGACTTTGTCATAGAGTTAGGACATGATCCCAAGGATGTTAAGACAATAGAGAAGATGATAAAGAAGAAAAATAATGGCATAGTTGCACTAAAAAAGAATCTCAAGGTTTCTCCTCTTCATCATCCTCAAACAGCTGAAGTCTTAGAAACACAGAAAAAGGAAGAACTTATGGACCTAATCCTTAAGTTGAATGACCAATTGAAGGAAACTAAGAAAGAATTGGATAATTTGACACAATCCAAGTAGAGTGAGTTGGCCACCGCTCCTCAGACTATAATACCTACAGTTTCCACAACAGTACCCTCCACCTTGGTAGCTTCCTTGGCACCTACGCTTCCTCTAGTTACAACATTGCCAATAACAAGTACAACATGAGTCATAGGTGCATTAACTAGCGGAAAGACACCGACTGAGAAAACTACAGAGTTGATCAAAGCCATGGAAGAAATGAGTATCCATGCCACAGAGCTCAAGAAACTTAGAGAGCAAGTGACAAGTCTAGAAACCAATTGTAAACTTGCACATATACAGCACAAAGAGGAAACACAGAGAAACCTAAGGATGGTAGAAAGGATAAAAGCCCTTGAGAAAGACTTAACACTATAAGAGCCATTAGGAGATATGAAAGAAATCCTTTGGGCCAACAACATTGATTCCATCAATGATGTTCGACCTTCTATTCAGATTAATTTTGAGCAAATAGAATTAGTCAAAATGGCTACAGAGGCAACCCACAAGACAGTGGAAGAATTGGGAAACAAACCCGAAGAAGCCAATTAGTTGATCACCTTTTTGAACAGCAAAAGTATATATTAGCTTGATGAATTAGAAATAGAGCACAAAACGGCAACAATCATAGACATCAAAAAGGTTCTTACCAAAAGGAACCTAATGCTTAATCTAGAGAAAAGATGTCAAAGCATCCAAACAAACATTGATAGCTTTATGCTAAAGTATGGCATATTAAAAGAAAAAGGACTTCCCAATCCTATGGTATACATGACAAATTGATGACCCAGGAAGATTACATTAAAAGGTTAGAAAAGCTGGCCAAAAGCCAAGCTAGTACTTCAGGGGTGAAATATTTGCCCACTCGAAAGGTGGTTTATGATGGCCTTGAGAATTTGTTCTACATAGAACATGAAGTCAAGCACTTTTTCAGAAGAAAACCGAATTTTTCCAAGTACACAGAATTCGATGAAATCTACAGGAAAATGATAAGGATGAAGTTATCTGACAGTGAATGGTGGACTAGTTTAACTGATTTACCATAAGTTACTGTAGTAAATCTATAAGATAATAACTGTTAGGTAAAACAGGTAAAAGAGGATCAAAACAACACAGATAAAGAGTATCAGTAGGTCCAAGATGAAAGTGATTCTAGCACATAATTACAAAGCAACTGCAAGAGCCAAATCTGAGTCATAACAGCCAGCACGATCATAATAAAAGGGACAGCTAGAACACAATTCTCCATTTGTCTCTATCTTCATGTGTAAGGATTCTGGACGCCACATATCTCCACAATGGTATGATATTGTCCACTTTGGGCCTAAGCCCTCATGGATTTGCTTTTGGACATACCCCAAAAGGCCTCATACCAATGGAGATATTTGTCCATCCTTATATACCCATGATCCTCTTCACTTCTAGTCAATGTGGGACTTTGGTCGTATACCCAACAAACCTCCCCTCGAACAAAGGACCACCGAGCCTCCCCTCAAATGATTATCCATCCGTCCACTCTCTACCAACTACGATTCTCTGCTCCAATGTGTTGGAAGCACACACCTTACATGGAACACCACCTGCCTCGAGAGATTGCTCATCCACGGATCTCATCGTGATATTACGGGGACCCACCACCTTCGTTAGACGTTCCAAGGATTCATCCACTTGGCTAACTTTGAATCTGGCTCTGATACCACTTGTAAGGATTCTGGACGCCACATATCTCCACAATGGTATGATATTGTCCACTTTGGGCCTAAGCCCTCATGGATTTGCTTTTGCACTTACCCCAAAAGGCCTCATACCAATGGAGATATTTGTCCATCCTTATATACCCATGATCCTCTTCACTTCTAGTCAATGTGGGACTTTGGTCGTATACCCAACAGTTTAGAGCCATGTAGCTGCCACATCTCTTCTTAGAGATAAGCTACCATTGCCTGAGTTAGTCTTATTTCCATTTTGTTTGTAAGCATATTTCAGTATTTGATATTAATGAAATGAAGTGTTATTTTTGCTGCATCTTTGTATTTATGGTTATATCTGTAATTTTTGTGTTCCTATTTAAGTTCGGATCAGTGACCTTGGGGGCCTCCTCCCAAGATCCAAATCATTGTCAGAGGCAGTGCAAGTCGATAGGCTACTAGCCCAATCCTCTTAATAATACTAAGGGTTCCAAAAAACTATGTTTCCATATTGGAACATGATCCAATCCGCAAGGACCTCTTCTTCGGATTGATGGGCAAGTACATCTCCCCAACCTGGAACTCCTTGAACAACCTGTTCTGATCTGCATAGCTCCTCTACCTATCTTGTGCTAATTTCAAATTCTTCTTGATTACCTGCATTTCCTATTCCATGTCTGCTAACATGCCCTATCCAATCAACACCTTATTCACCAGATTGCTCCAACCGATGGGAGTATTGCAAATCTCCCCATAGAATGCCTCAAACAAACTCATCCTCAAATATTCTTGATACGCATTATTGTAAGATAACTCTACCAATGGAATATACTCTTCCCCATTTTTCTACTGATGCATCACGTACATCCTAAATATGTCCTCCAGTACCATATTGACCCTCTCAACCTGTGCATTTTTCTACGGGTGATAAGCTCTATTGAAGGCCAACTCTATGCCTAAAATTGCAAACAACTCCTTCAAAAACGTGGAAGTGAACTTTGCATCCTTGTCTAACAAAATATTCTTTGGAACACCATGCAATCTGACCACATCTTTGATGAATGCCTGTGCTAGGTTACTAGCTGAGAATGTAGAATTCACTGGAATGAAGTGCACGACCTTTGTTAACCTATCCATAACAACCATGACGGAATCATGTTGTCTCACTATCCTTGGAAAACCTATGATAAAGTCCATGGAAATGACCTCCCATTTCCATTTTGAAATTGTAATCAGTTGTAGAAGTCCATTTAGATGCTTACACTCTCCCTCCATACACTGACAATCAAAACACCTAGCTAGAAACTTTGCTACATCCTTCATCAAGTTCGGCTGATATGAAAATTTCTTCACTATGGTTAGTGTCTTGTAATAGCACGGGTTTCCTAAGTATACTTTCACATGAAACTCCCTTAATATTACCTTCTTGAGGTCACTACTATTTGGCACATATATCATGTTTCTGAATCTAATCCATCAGTTTGTCGTGAGGCGATAGTCCATATCCCGTGCACCTGCATCTGTACCTGTACATATATCACCACTTGTACTTGTACTTGTACCTATACCACCACTTGTACCCATACCTGTACCACCACATGCACCTATACCTGTACTTTTCTGCAACCTGTGCATAAGCTCCATATACCTAACATCCTGTTGACCTTCCTACAAGATCCTATTTTATACGTTTGTCCCATAGGAGTTCATAGATGCTAAGTGATTTTCATGTATCCCCCTAATAAGAGCATATGCTACCCTATTCTCTTTACCTTTGATATGCCTCATCTAAAAATCAAACTCACTGATCATGGAAAACCACTGAGCCTGCATACCATTCAGGTTCGGTTTGTCAAATAGATTCTGAAAACCACTCTGACCACTCATCAGCACAAACCTCCTACCTAAAAGATAGTTCCTCCACATATTTAATGCATGTATGATCACTACAAACTCAAGATCATTTGTGGGGCATTTCTTCTCGTTCTCATTTAGTTTCGTGACTCGTAGCATACCACATGTCCATCTTGCATACGGACTCCACCAAGTACTCTCTTACAAGCATTTGTGAATACTACAAACTTTGTCCGGATTTGAAATCTTTAACACTGGTGCATGTGCCAACAACTGCCTTAGCTCCGCAATACTTGCCTTAAACTCCTCTCTCCATTCAAAATTATTACCTTTTCTTTACAATGACTTGATAGGATAAGAAATCTATGAGAATTTCCTAATGAACCTCCTATAATAGCCTGCTAACCCCATGAAGGATCTCACCTCATCTACATTTCGAGGATCCGCCAACTCCATGATGGCTCCTATATTTTCAAGATCCACTGTTATACCATCCTTGGAAACCACATGTCCCAAGTAGTGTACTTCAATCTAAAAATACTTGCTGAGATTAACATATAATTGATGTTGTCTCAACAACCTCAACACTACTGCTAAATGCCTAGCATGCTCTTCCTCATTTTTAGAATATACCAATATACCAATATGTCATCAATTGGCGTCCCTCCTATTGGAGTTGGGCATTTTAATGATTTTACTAATCAAAAAAATTGATTGGACGATTTCAATTAAAAGATGCCAGCATATTCTCATAGTTGCCACAATATCAATGGATTGAATTCACACTACTAACTTCCCTACATATCTAAATTGCATGATTAAAACTTGTTGAAATTATTTTTTTACAAAACTCCATTAAAAATTTTCCATGACATTTGTTAATTGGCACCTATCAGGATTAACCATAATGTGAAGACTACAAAATGTAATACACACCTTACACATACAATTGGCATAGTAGTGGAAAGGTGTATTTCCGAATCAATTTCAAACCATTGGTAAAGTATGTCCAATTCTAAATAATAGGTGTCGGTAAAAAACAACAGGTGTCTCTATAACTTCAAAAAGTAGGTGTCCATCAATTTCGCCATTCCACCCATTGTTCCATTAATCCGCAATGGAAATAATAACTTCAAAAAATAGGTGTCCATCAATTTCACCATTCATGCTCTTAATAATAACTTCGGTACTCCATCTCTGATTGTAACGTGGAGGAATAATAGAATAACTCTCCCACTCCATGCTCCATTGTAAGCTTGAGCAATAATACAATAACACCGCCACTCCATCTTGAGCATTTCAAATTGTCTTTAAATATTTATTGTACTTATTATTCATTACCATTCCATATATTATAATCGAAGGCTCCGTGGATGCATGCATTTCTTTGTTAGCACTTGGGTTCTTGGAATTGTTGAAGGATTGCTAGAATGTTGGAAGGATTACTCTAAAAATTTGAAGGGCTTCTCTCAGCTTCTATCTGGTAAAAAAGATGAAAAATCTTTCATAGCCTTCCTTTTCTCTACCTGGTATTTTCACATTTCCGCATTGGAGAAACCCTTCCTTAGTGATTGCGTTGTTGTAATTGTTGAAAGAATACTGGAAGGATCCGTGCAAGGATTACTGGAACTATTTGAAGGGGCTTCTCTACGCTTCTATCTCCTCAGAAAGGTGCACAATTTGTTACCTAGATTTGTTTTCAATGGCCACTATTAACTATATTTTTCAATACTCTAATGTGGAATGGCTTTGTTCATTATTGCTGAAGTATTGTTAAAAAATTGATCTAGTCGTTGTCTGCCAAATTCTGAAATATTTTCGAATTGAGAAAGGTTAAGTAATCGATCTGTTGTACCTCAAACAATTAACCTTTTCTCCTGATAGTCAAGTTATAAGATATTCCTAAAATTTTCAATCAACATAAATCCAAGACCAAAACATTACCCTATAAAAAAAAACCAGATGCAAAACCATTGAATTGATGATGGGAATTGATCAATTAATAAATAGACATTTAGTTTACAATGAAGCAAATTTAGAACTAGGAAATAACTAAGTAGCACGGAAAAAAGTTTATCGTAGATTGTACTTCTAAAATGGGGAAGGGGACAACTCACAGGGCCCAAATGTTGGGAAGCATCTTACTTTTCAAGACATAATGCCATGCAAGTATGATTGGTTTTCTGCCAGTACCAGAGTGGCCTTTTCAATTAAAAACATCAAGAATCGATATGGTCCATGATTTCATGAATACTTTCTTGTCAAATATTCAATTGATTTCCTGGATAATGCATTTCAGTTATTCAAAATCCCAATCAATACTCCAGTAAATCCTATTGTGCTCATTTCATGCATAATCATGACTATATTAACCCATGAACACCTAAAGTGATTTAATCAATGACTTTTGAGTAGATCTAATGGATTCTCCTCCACAGTAACACTTGGCTATGAAAGGCATAAGATGGCTTTTTAGTAGATCTAATGGATTCACCTCCGCAGTTATGCTTCGCTTCGAAAGAACATAAGAATGAACAAAATAATTGTCCAAATCAATGTGAGAGATAGGTTTGAGTATATATATTTGTGGGAGATTTATTTTTAGGGTTGGGTTTACCCTAAAATGAATTTATTGCTATCCCTCAAACTCTGAAAGGAGAAATGGATGCAGTCCTCCAGTGCCGTCCACCTCCTCTGCTACGCCTGAAAATCTTGTACTGTATGACACTGTAAATAGTCACCCTACACTCATGAGACAATTTTTCTTGTCAAAAGGTGTCTTGCCTTTGCTTTCTCTATTATTGCTTTTATCATACTAATTTGCTTATCGTCATGGATTCAAGATGAAATTGTAAAAAATGTAGATTGAAATGAATTGAGAAATATGAAAAGAGGTATCTTGAAATATAAACCATGCCTATCTTCGTTAACATTTGCAAAACATGTGGTACTGTATGATTATGTAGTTCATTTACATTTGAAAAATATATGTTTGATTCAAAAATGATTTACGATAGCAAATGCAGAATTCATGGGGCTAAGAAAAATCCCTTTGTAATCCTCTCCACATCCATTAACACAGAAACAAAAGCTATTAAAGTAGAGAAGGGTTTCCATTGCTCCACTTTGGTTTCATAAATAAATCAGAAACAAGAAAGCAAAATAGGGGTAAAGTTTCCCAAGACTTCTAGCAAATTCCATCTAACTGAAATACATAGAGAGAGCGTAAAAGTTCTTTATAATGAAACTAAACTACTCACGCCATCTTTTATAAAGTGGGTGAGTAAAACCCTAATTCAACCAGAGGTGGAAATACCATCGAGCAATTAAACAACATAATGGAGCAACGCATGACTTCATTTCATATGGAGTGAGTCAAACACCTGCACAAAATATTTCGCAACAAATTAAATCAGTGGTCAACCGTGATGCATGACCAAAGAGAAAAGAAGATGACTACAATTTTTTTTTGAAAATGAAAAAAATGAAATAAAATAGAGATTGTTTTGGGAAGCTTCATTGAAAAGACTAAATATTTTGCAACAATAGATCACTTTAGGAGTTCGTGGGTTAATATAGTCATGATTATGCATGAAATGAGCACAATAGGATTCGGTGGAGTATTGATTGAGATGTTTAATAAATGAAACTCATTATCCAGGAAATCGATTGAATAGTTGACAAGAAAGTATTCATGATATCATCGACCATATCGATTCTTTATGCTTTTAATTGAAAAGGCAAATCTGGTACGAATATGTGGAAACGTGTTCAAGTGAATATAGGAGTGTCATGCAGAATGAGTCGATCTTGCAGACAAGATAGACCTTCCTAGAATCTAAAGAAGACCTAATGACAAGCAAAACCACCAGACACTATCTTTCTCTAAATGTGCTTTTATAAATAATGGCAAACAAGTGTATTCAAGGCCTACCTTATGTCCAACGCAAGTTTGGGGATGCCTTCGCTTCTTTGATCCAAATGAGTTCCTTTGTCGTGAACCTGCAAACACAAAAAAGGCAAAGAAATTAAATAGCACCTGAAAATCCAATATCATAAAACATATTTAACATGAAAGTCAAGGAGTCCATGAAACAAATAACATAAGATACTTGTTGAGAAAAATGAGTCTAATTGTATTAATTCAATAGAAGAAGAACTTTACAACCTTTACCTTGACGCTGTACAAGCTCCTCCCAGGGTCCAACAATAAGTCTCCTCTTCTTTGACAAGTTTCACTCACTCCCCAATGAAGCCAAAAAGGTATGTGATCTCTCCTCTTAAGCTCAACTAGGAAGTCTTGATTTCACCAGCATTTACCCTAAAAAATGTTCAGCTTCTAACC
>APFE031415496.1:897-44992 GCA_000404065.3 Pinus taeda | reverse complement strand
GTGTATACGTGTTTTATCTGTTATGCTCTCGCATTTTTTTTTTTCCTGTGATTTAGAATTCGTATGCAGGTAATTTCTGTACGGGGTTAAAACCTACAGTCAAACATATTCATTAGTTCTCAATACTCGTTGAGATCTTTTAGATCTGAGCTTTGAACATGCCCTTAAAATAATGGATGCATTCATTATCTGCCTCTAAGTCAAGAAATTACCATGGAAAACATCAGAATGCCATGAAAACACACCCTCCCAAAGGTGTTTAGAAGCTTATTTTCCGACCAAATATATCCAAAATCTTTATGAGCATCTTGTAAATGAATTCAGAGCTTGGTTCACTATATTCTCATAGATATGGTTCATTAAACTTAGGGTATTTGTATGCTCTATAATTTAGCCTCAAACAAGTGGCTCTAGGAAATCGTCATAAATTTCTTTTTGGGTATCCATATTAAATTTTGTAAAAATTGTTGACATTGAATCAACTTTAGCTTTTGGGGTACCATTTTTAGGGAAAAAAAAAATTTAACATCTTCTTGAGATTTTCCGCTACTTCTCCATCTTATCTTTTGTTGCACCTGATGTGCAGATGTCAACATTCCATGAGAGTTACATTGTCTTCACTGGTGGCACTAGTATGTAACACCCTCCTCCCACATCTACCCAAGTAACTAACCAACTGGGGTAAACATGTGATGAGAAGTTACTATGATATGATTTGACCTCATAAGTCATGTTAAGGAAGTGGAACTGATGGAAACACATCATACAAACCTTCAACATTTATATTAGGATCCTTAGGGACCATCTCAACCTTTATGCGAACTAGCCCATGGGTCCCATAGAGATTTTAGATCACTTGACCTCTAGACAAACCCATGCTATAGACCTACTAGCGTTCAGGAGGCTCTGGGTGCTCTCATTACAAGGCATGCCAAAGTCCATGGACTAAACTGTACAATGTTGTGCCAACATCCCCAGGATTTGAGCCCCTCTTTCAGGCCCACAACCCAGGTCATTGCCCAGAATTGAATAACACGATCTATACAGAAAGATAACAAGGAATTCGAAATACAAATGCAATTACTTGAATAAGACCTTGACTAAACTAGTACTAGCCATGATAGGAATCTCGTCAAACACACCATGCATATGTAATCTACATGTGTAACTGATAGATGTGAGTATAGGGGTCTCATACTTAGCTTAGAATTGCTAAGAAACATTGATGACTCAACACATTAGCTACCATTTCATCCATTAGTTCATAGATACAACGTTCATCCATTTACAAGTAAGACCATGATGAGAGCCATACGTAACTATTGTCATAATACATATACATAACCAGCATAATAACAACAAAAATACCAAGGAAATCACAGCCATATAATCCACATATAATACTCATATAAAGACAATAAATAACCTCATATTGATGATGCAAAATCCAAACCTAGGATGGGACTTCCACATTCCACCTGACCGTAGAATTGTTGAGCCAAATCTCTCTTCATCCATTCACCCTCGTGCCATATTCCAAGCATGAATGTGGGATCTCATAGAACACATCAATCCAAAACCACCCAAGGCTTCTAGAGGCCAATCCCCTCAACCCATCCAACAATGATTCCACCTCACGATCGGACATCAGAAAACCATCATTATATTGGTCTCTACCCAAGCCTTCTAGTTCTCTGGAGCATTGGTTCCAACCAAGGGTTCCAGGAATAGTAACGTAACCCACATCTATCATCAGGCTTCCATTACATTTGTCCAACCAGGGCTTCTAGGACTAGTAATTCAATCCAAGTTATTACAGGACTTCCAAAACGTTTGTCCAACTAGGGCATCTAGGAACGAATAAATCAACCAAAGCTAAAGGAAACATGAGAACCAACCAAAACAAAAGAAGGAAATAAACCCACAATCTCCTTGGCTATTTAGGAAATGGAAAGGATAGGAAATCCACTATCAATCCAGGAAATCCTCCATTCCAATGATAGATAATGAGCAATAGTCCATATGCATATGCCATGCATGCCAAAACTAGTGAGGAAAACATATATGAAACTCGATACCTATAAGCCAATTTTTTTGTAACTATGGATCCCAATGTCCTCTTGTGCTTTCTTGATCTTATTGTGACTTCTAGCTCCAAAACTCAATGTATGCCACATTCTCCAAGAGTGCTGCAAGAAAACTTTACGTGTCCAAGGGTATGAGAGAGAGAATAATGAGAGAGCTCCAAAACTGAACTGACCAAACTTTGTGTACTAATCCTCCAAATCCTTTTTATGAATGAGGCTTTTATTTTCTTCATTATACATTATTTTCCTTCATTTTCCTCCTCACATGCAACCTGTGACCTTTCACCTCCCTCTTCTCCTAATTTCCATTATCTTCTATAGGCCAAATGCGATTTTGCCTTTCCAATGTCTTAGCCATTTCCTTTACCAATTTCCTTAGCCATTAATAACAAAATGATCACCCACACTAGGATGTCTTACCCAACATTCAATTTGGAATAAGTGTCCCATCAATCGTGGTTATTATTTTTCCTTTTTTAAGTTCTATTACATGGAATTTTCACCAGGGTTGTTACATAGTTGTAGTACTCGGAATTTATGTTCTGCAACCTGGGTCATTTATTCGCCCTCAGTGTGTTAGTTTCTATTCATGGGATATGCCTCTGTTTAACAATGAACAATATTGTAGAATCTAGCACAATGATTGAGTTATTATATGATGCCATTGCATTTGGCATTCATCAGTAGACCATTAGGTTAGATTCACAACTCATGGTATTACATTTGAATGTTTTTTATTGAGTTAGAAGTGCTTTCATGTTAAGGATGTTTTTGTGGTTTCATCTATTGTAAAGGGAATATGATTATATTAAGTATCAAGATATTCTAAGAAATTCAAACACATTAACAGATGCATTAGCTAATTATGTCTTAAATTAGCAATTGTAAAACATTTGTAAATAAATTAATGCAATATTCATTCATATATTGGATAAGATATACAAAAATAGAAGTAGTAGCTTTCATTAGATAAAAGTATGTAAATAGTGTGGCTTTTACAAAATGTCATCCAAAGACATGCATCTCTGTGGCCTTTATTTTCCGAACATGCTGATACATTAACGAAAATACAAAAATATAACCCTGAGACTAGTGACTATGCATGATGATGACCATGGTAGCATACAATAGCATGTGCTACTCATTGTAGAAAATGGCTAATAGGTCCAAGAACCCCTACAATATGCCTATCGTAGTGGAGAGGAAAATCATCTATCGTGGCATTGAGAATGTCCAAAGTCAACCTCTCAAGGTTGTGCTCTATCTTTGTCAGCATCTCTGCCACCTCCAAGATCTGTATTGTAGGAGAAAATGGCTTCTCACCATGTCGATCATATCTACGTAATACAATTATTATCATTGTGGCCAAATATGCATGATCATTTTGGATAATTAGTTTTAGATACCAAAATAACAAAAAATGAAAATTTTCAAAAATCAACAAAAATGTGAAATTTTACCTATAGCACCGCACTACATCCCAAGAGGCAATGGCACTGTCAGATGTCATACGTAGTCCATCCCTCCATATGGGAAATCTTCAATCATAATGATATGATTTTCCAACTAATCGAAGAAGTCAGGAGTAAATATGATTGTTGGTCCTTCGCAACCTCCATGGCATGCCATAAGTGTAACCCATTTTAGAATTCAAGGGTCATGAGGATCTCCTCTCTCTATAGCTACCTGTTGAGCCAGAAGAGGAATCTTCTGCAAAGAAGATGAAATAACGAAGGCACCACATCAATTTTTTTTTTAGTTTACCCGTTTTGAACCTCGTTAGTTGCCCCTTTAGATTGGCAACTACGACCTCACTCCAGTTAAATATGGTACCTTAAAAAAAATGCACAATGGTCTGCATCTAAGCTTTCATGAGAAAATGAAAAGCTACACTACCACATAGTCATGCAATAATGAACCCGATGGCTTTCAAAGGAATTTGTGTTATGGCCTTCATGTCAATCCTGCCATCTTTAAGAGCTTCCCATCGTCTACCATCCATTCTAGCAAGTCTAACTCGGCCTTCATGCCCAGAATGGTAAACAACTTGTAAAAGCCATAATTTTTCAAGGCCTATATTGTTTCTAGATCATTTAGAGCAGTGATATCTTGCTCTTCATGCTCACATTCTCTCCATTACATATTTGAGGTTCAAAAGCCTACAATTAAAAATAAAATATCATTAGAATTATTCATGTAGAGAATTAGCAAACAATTTGGTTGTTTTCTATCTTATTTTTCTTTTCCTCAGCACACTATGTAGCTGACTGTTGTGAAAAATGTGCATGTGCACACTTTCTTCCTTAGAAACTACACACATAATGTTAAAAGATAAGTCGATGTGTGCAGGCTCGATAAGAGCGACCTATGCACATCAAGGGAAAAAGTCATTTTTAAAACCCCCCCCCGAAAAACCTAAATCTACAGTGAAAAGATAAATAAAAGGCATGAAAATGAAGAGCTTAGAAAGACAATCTACCTGGAGAGGATGGCTCATGATTTCATCCAACGGTTTGCCTATATTAACTGATATATAACTAATTAATTGTTATCACCAAGCAACACTTCCAACTCTAGAACATATACATGATTACCATTAAGTAAATTCGCATATATATGTGCTTATTATGCAAAAAGGTGCATACACATCTCAATACATATTATGCACCAGTTCCTGTCACTAACCCACACATCAAACTTCTTAGAAATTTCTTGTAAAATAATGATTTGTTGAAGGCTACGACTGCTAGGGTTCAAGTTTCTCCATTTCCAAGTTTTCCACTATTCCTCATTTCCGTTCTAACCCCGGTCCTTCCTCATCGTGTCTCCCTTTTTCAACCCTTTATATCAATTTCCAGGGCCTTGTCTAGCCACCCCTATCAATGACTACCCTCCAACTATTTACCACTTGCATGCTGCCCTCCCCCCTTTTTACCTGTTGCCTTTGGATGCTACGCCTCACCAAATACCCTTTGATTTCCCCTCCTTTGTAAGGTTTAGAATTGTGGCAGGCCCCTCCCATCCGCCATCCAACCCTTTCACTCCCCCTGCGATAGAGCGAGTTCCCACATCCTCCCCTTCTGGTTGCTTCAATACAACGATGATTAAATTCCGAGATAACTCCTCGTAGCCTCAGTAGGAACATTAGCGTTCACAAAACCCCTTGCAGGATCACTCGACCACACCACATACTGGTAAGAAAAAGTTGAAGTGTGTAAAGGCTACCAACAAGGATTTATCACTAAAATTTGGTGAAGGGGTCCAAATAGGGGAAGATGTTGACACGAATAGCAAGGTTTTACTGGGTAGATCGAGAGGTCGAGATTATTCTACGATTCGCCTTTGCCTCTGGGTCAAGAAAATTTGGGGGAATATTCACAAGGAACTCTCGGACGTTCATATTCACAAGGAACTCTCGAAGCCCATTATTTGATCCAGAACAGGAACAAATTGGTTCCAGACTACTATTGGTAAGGTTATATGGAATGCCCTCTTGTTTGCTCAGCTGCCACTCCTACCAAGGATGCTAAGGATGCTACTCCTGTTGCGCCCACAACAAATTTTGCATAGACTCGTGAGTCCAATGTTCCTCTGCCGAGAGAGGGCGGATCGACTCAGCCACCATCTTCGGCCTCCCCCCATCCTCGCTCCTCGTTTATGACAAGATCTAGGGCTACAACAGCTACTTCTCACTCATCGGGTATTCCTCCTCCATTTTGTTTTGCTTTTGACTTTTCATTAAAATGCACTATTCAACACTTGCACACTACATTTGCATCTATTTTGGACATTACTTCCATCGTTATTACTTGCCCCTTGGACCTCCATCAATCTGCTATCTCGACTACTCCCCCTTCTATCCCTGGTATGAATCACTCACCCCTCCCGTCGGATCCCTCGACCACCTCTGCTCACTCTCATTCCTACAACCTTCGATCCTGTGCATCTCACCCACCTGAGCATATAGAGATTGGATTGACCTCTCCTCCTCATTCTTCCAAGACCACCAGGGGTCAAAAATCCCACATTTCTAAAGCTATCTTACAGGCTGGGATGGAAGTGGCACATGGCATACAATCCACAATTAATTGACTACTTAGAGCATCGATTACCCTCCCTCAACCACCCTCATGAAGTGGCTATCCTTTAACTACATAAGACTGGCTAGCCATCCCAAAAGATTAGCCCTCAGATAATTATTGAATATGAGAATGTTGATATCATTTTCCTTCAAGAAACCCTTGGCTTGGCTGACCTAGTCATTCCTGTTTCTGCACTCATTAAAGCCAGGCAAGACCTTCCATGCACTTGGCATCATTGAGTGATCCAGAGGTCTTGCTCTGGGCATAAATCCTCACACTTTCCAACTCAAAGGCTCCCTAGGAGGATCTAGATTCATCGGTATGGAGATCTACTCCTTAGAATTTGGCATGGATCTTAGGGTTCTCAATGTATATGACCCCTGCCAAAGTAGAGCTAATTTTTGGAACCACTTCCTCAATATATCATTTTTCAAGTCTGACAATATCATTTTGGGAGGGGATATGAATTTCTCCATTGGATATGGAGAATCTTGGGGATGTAATGCACAAGTGGATCCCTTATCCGACACTATGGAGCAACTTCTTGAAAAAGACCACTCGATTGATACACCTATGATCAAATCTCAGCCTACATGGCACAACATAAGAACTAGGGATGCCTCTCTCGCTAGGCGTTTGGATAGGTTCCTCATCAAAGAACCTCTGGTATGAACCTTTTCAAATTATAGATAGTGGGTTGAATTTTATGGAATATCTAATCATTCTCCCATATTCATGGAGCTGTCAAGTCCTTTCTATAAGCCTAGCCCCCCCCTTCAAATTCAATACCACATGGTTAAAGGATCCCAATTACACCAATTTGGTCATGGATTACTGGCACTCTCATCCACGTGAAATGGGGAGAACCATTACTGATGTCATAACCTTCTTGAAATCAAGAGATTATCTATTAAATGGGCAAAAGACAAATGAGACTGAGATAAACATAATCTCATTACCATTGAGCCAAGTTTGACCAATCTCCTCGATGAGAAGGGGTGAGGATTTAAATATACAGAGGCTAAATCAAATCTCATTGACCTTGAGATGTAGAGATCCAAAATTATTAAAGATTGAGAAGAAACATGGTGCCTTAGAAGTTGAGCTACTTGGCTATAGGGTGCAAATGACAATACAAATTTTCTCCACAATTATGCAAAGGCAAGGAAAGTCAACAACACCATTTGGCACATGCCATTTGAGGATGGTCAACTCGTAACATTCTTTCATCAGTTGGCACACCTGGCTCACACTTCTTGAAGCTTTTCAAGGCTCCACCTACTGCCACCCTTGCTGAAATAGTACAGAGAGATGGTCTATTCCCTCAGTTTGCTGACCCGGAAGAGGTAGAGGAGATTACAAATCCTGTTACTATGGGAGAATTGGAAAGAACACTAAATTGGTTCAAAAAAGATAAAAGTCTAGGACTAGATCGATGGATTATTGAGTTTTACTTAGCCTTTTATGATACTATTGGACGAGATCTTCTAAAAGTGGTGGAGGACTGCAAGATTTCAGGGAGAATGTATGAGGCCAGCAACTCTACCTTTATTGCCCTCATCCCCAAAACTGACTCCCTTATATCTTTCAATGATTTCATACCTATTTCACTCTGCAACTGTCTACACAAGATCATAGCCAAAATTATTGCAAATAGACTTAAGCCTATTCTATCACACCATATTTCTCTGGAACAATTTTCTTTCCTCCATAATATACAAATTCATGAGGCTATTGGCACACCTCATGAAGCCCTCTACTCCATTAAGACAAAAAAGCTTAAACGTTCCATTCTAAAAATTGACCTCTCAAAGCATTTGATTGGGTGACCTCGTTCTATCTCAAAATGCTTCTCACCCATTTAAGCTTTCCTCCTCCCTTCATTAATTGGGTCATGTGCTGCATCACTACTGTCTCATTTAGTGCCCTAATCAATGGATCTGCTTCAAACTTTTTTCATGCATAACGTGGAATCATACAATGATGCCCCCCATCCCTGCTCCTCAATCTGCTAGTCATGGAGGGACTTAGCAGACTAATTGCCTTTACCAAACAAGAGGGGCAATTATAGGGACTCAATATATCATACTAGTATTTTCTCATCCACCTCCTTTTCGTCGATGATGTGCTTATCTTTTTCAATGGAGGCATTCAGGAAACCACTGCATTATATGACATCTTGCTGTTGTACTCTTCAGCCAGAGGTATGGAACCTGATCGATTGAAATCCACATTATCTATGCAAACACACATTATATCTACTTCATTTTCAAAATCACATATCTCAGCTAACACATTCAAATCATAGCTCCATTACGACAAGATGTTTTGCATTGATAAATTCTTAAACATAAACAAATCAGTCAAACATATTCATTAGTTCTTAATACTTGTTGAGATCTTTTAGATCCTAGCTTTGAACATGCCCTTCAAAGAATGCATGCATATATGCCTCTAAGGCAGGAAATTCCCATGGAAAACATCATAGAGCCATAAAACAAACCCTCCCAAAGGTGCTTTTACTATCAAAGTTGAATATTGTGATGTACACACCCCATTTTAGAACATCAATACATGTCTCTTAGACATTCCATGTAAAATAATGAAAAATGATATTTATCCTAAATCAATCATAAAAAAAGGTCATAATACATGACTAAAACATGAACTCATACATAATAACACTAAATAAATAAACAATGTACTGAATGCACATTAATTAAGCTCATCTTTTAACATGAAAGGAGCATGCACATTAATTAAGCTCATCTGTTAACATGAAAGGAGTGGTGTGAATAAGAGCACTTATTTCATGAGAAGGTTACTTATCTCATGGGAAATATTACTAAATCCAATAGGTATTCTCATCGACTATATCTCTTTCCCCTCAACCTTAACTAGCTGAGGAATAACATTACTTTTTCCATCCTCTTTACCATATGTAAAATTCCACCTGATTTACCATATGTAAAATTCCAAAAACAACAAAAGACAACAGAAATAATTTGAATAAACCCTCGCAAGACATATCAGTATAGTAAATCAACCTTTACTATATCATTCTAGTAAATAAACCATCACACAGTACCACGCTTTTCTTGAAAGCATTGATATATAAATCGATGGTTACATGATGTATCACTGTTAACAAAATTCTATCCTTGTTTCATATATATTTATATATGAAGTTTCTGATATGTCTTCATATATATATAAATCGATGTTTACATGATGTATCACTGTTAACAAAATTCTGTCCTTGTTTCATATATATATTTATATATGAAGTTTCTGATGTCTTCATTCCACCTGTAAAATTCCAAAAACAACAAGAATATCTAGAACATAGTTGTGGCAGACTTTGAATAAACCTTAGCAAAACATATCAGTATAGTAAATCATTCGTTAATATATCATTGTAGTAAATAAACTGTCACACTGTAATTACAAAATCGATTGTTACACTGCAATTGCAAAATAAAAAAATTCTTCTTTGTATTCTTTATATATATATATATTATTCTTTATATATAGATATAATAATATAGTATATATAGATATATAAAATCTCAGAGAGATTAAATCTATTTTCTTAATAATAAATCTAAAATTAAAATAGACTGATTATAATCAACTCATATTATCATTTATTGGTAATGACAGTGCCCACCAACTTCGTATTTTTTCCCATACTTATATTCAGTAGTCAAAAGAAGAGTATATTTGTATGTGCTCTATCTCTATGAGTGTCTCTGCCACCTTCTAGTTCTGTAATATAGGAGAAAATGGCTTCTCACCATGTCGATCATATCTAAGTAAGGGCCACATCTGCATAATGATTTTGGATAATTAGTTTCCTCAGAAAAAATAACAAAAAATAAAATTTTCAAAAATCAATTAAAATGTAAAATTTTACTTATATCACCCCACTGCATCCCAAGAGGCAATGGCATATGTGGTGGGATCTCCTGTGTAATCCATTCTTATATACAAAAATCATAATGATATGATTTTCGAACCATTCAAAGAAGTCAGGAGTAAATCTGATTGTTGGTCCTTCACCACCTCCATAACATGCCATAAATGTAACCCATTTTAATATGCGAAGGTCACCAGGCTCTCCTCTATCTACAACTACCTGTGAAACCAAAAAAATCTGCCCCAAAACAAATGAAATAACTAAAGCACCATACCCAAATATTTTGAGTTTACCAAATTCTAGCTTGCATTCCTTGTTTT
This sequence comes from Pinus taeda, assembly GCA_000404065.3. NCBI lineage: Eukaryota > Viridiplantae > Streptophyta > Pinopsida > Pinales > Pinaceae > Pinus > Pinus taeda. The sequence continues at coordinate 34,584 of APFE031415496.1, read as the reverse complement.
ATATATATATATATAATCTTTACAGGACAAGACCCAAAAATTGAGAGTAGATCATATAGTAGATTGAGAGTAGATTCATTTTAAATTAAATATTAAACAAAATGTAATAACTCATAAATCAATAAAAGAATTTGTAAAAATTAAAAGTTGCAAAAAATAATTAGATTCATTTCAATTCTCGATTTATTAAGTGTTTAGAAAGATTAAATCTTTTTTTAGTAGTAGATATAAAATTAAAATAAATCTAGACTAATTATAATCAATTTATATTATCATTTATTAGCAATGGATGTACCCACCAACTTCTTATTTCTTGTTATACTTATATTCAATAGTCAAAAGAAGATTATAGGTGTAAAACCCAACTTCTTACTTAGATAATATGTGTACCCTAATTATCAAATGTAAGAATTACTCAAGATTCAAGCTAATTACATGAGATTCTGTAAGTAAGGGAAAAATCACCATCAGATTAAACATTTACCAAACATGATGCTACTCACAATTAAAAGAGACAACCTAAAGAAACTTGGTTCCAACATTCCCCCATAATGATAAGGGTGAGACTTCATTCCGTGCTCCATGGGCTGATACCTAAAGGGCCACTGGTGTAGGGATTTGTGAACTAGATTTGTTCAAGTAGTTCACGGGAACATGGGTTAGGCCACTCAAGCCAACGACCCTAGTTGCAATTATATCTTGCTGTTTGTGCTCACATTCTGTCCCTTCCATATTTGTGAGCTCACATTCTCTCCTTCCATATTTTTGGTTCAAAAGCCTGCAATTAAATATAAAATATCATTACTGAATGAATCATGGAGAGAATTAGCAAAAACTTTAGGTATTTTCTATCTTATTTTTCTTGTTCTCGACACTCTATGCAACGGAACAGTGCGCATGTGCATGGTTTGTTTGTTAGAAATGGGCATGCCTGATAAGGGCAACCTATGCACATTCATGGCAAAAAATCATTTTGGAAACCCTCCCTAAAAACCCTAAATCTACAGTGAAAATCTAAATAAATGGAATGAAAATGAATAGCTCAGAAAGACAATCTACCTGGAGAAGATGGCCCCAGATTTCGTCCAACAGTTTGCTTGTATTAACTAATATAGAACTGATTTACTATTATCATCAAGCAACACTTCCAACTCTAGAACACATACATGAATACCATTAAATAAATTCGTGTATATATGTGATTCTTATGCATAAAAGTGCATACACATCTCAAGACATATTATGCACCAGGTCATGTTACTAACCCATGTATCACTGAAATTTCATCAAACTATGTTAATAATTAAACAATAATAAATAAACTTAACCAAAAACTACAACATTAATCAAACCATATTTACTCATACAATATACATGACTATTCTAAAACATATGCATGTATTTATGCAATATTTAGTAGTACAACTTGTGTACAGATCTAAATCAAAATTGTCTATGCAGACACACATTCTACATACTTCATTTTCAAAATCACATATCTCAATTAACACATTCAAATCATAGCTCCACTATGACCACATATTTTTAATTGATAAATTCTTAAACATAAACAAATTAGTCAAACATATTAATTAGTTCTCAATACTCGTTGAGATATTTTAGATCCGAGCTTTAAACATTCCCTTGAAGGAATGCATGCATATATGCATATATGCCTCTAAGGCAGGTAATTACCATGGAAAACATCATAGAGCTATGAAACAAACCCTCCCAAAGGTGTTTTTACTATCCAAGTTAAATATTGCCATGTACACACCACATTTTACAACATCAATACATGTCTCTTAGACATTCCATGCCAAATAATGAAAGATGATATTTATCCTTAATCAATCATTAAAAAAAAGTCATAAAACATGAACTCATACACAATAACACTAAATACATAAAACACTATACTAAATGCACAATAATTAAGCTCATCTTTTAGGAGCAGTGTGAATAGGAACACTTATTTCATGAGAAGGATACCTATCTCATGAGAACGTTACTTATCACTCACAGCTATATATATATATATATATATAGATTAAGTTTCTGATATGTCTTCCTTCCACCTGTAAAATTCCAAAGACAACAAAAATAACTAGAACATAGCTTTTGCAGCCTTTGAATAACTCTAGCAAAACATATCAATATATTAAATCATTAGTTAATATATCATTCTAGTAAATAAACTATCACACAATACCATGCTTTTATTGAAAGCATTGATATATAAATCCATCGTTACACCGCAATTGCAAAATAACGAAATTCTCGCATGCATTCCTTGTTTCTATCTATATATATAAAATCTTTACAAGACAGGACCCTGCCGTTATTGAGAGTAGATCATATACAGTAGACAACCTGATGAAAAAGACGGAGCTCGCGGTCTCTTATAGTATCTTACAGAATAGTAATTTGCAATTAAGAAATACGTGACTTTAAAGCCCCACTGAACTTCACGCCTCATTTCCTGCTCCTCTTGTGGTGTAAGATCATTTTGAATGTTCAACAACTCTTGCATTTCTTCGACTGTTTCACAGGCTGCAATTGCGTCGGCAATAGTTTGACAGACCAAGTCGAGAAGCGTGGTGATGTCCAGATAAGGGGTAGCCTGTGCAAGTTGGAACAGAGTCGAACGATCAACATTGACAAACTCAACATCCCATGGGTCAACCACGCCTTGGGTTGTATGATGTACATGATATGTGCAATATTTGATAATCTTTTCTAAAATGTGGAAGGACACACCTGGAAGAGGAATGGGATTTTCAGTGCCTACGACATCAATAAACTTCTTTATTATCCCCGACTGCAACGCCACGGTTTCTGGCACCTCGAATATTTGGCCATCGGAGCTCTTCACTCTCACAATTTGAGCATTCCTTAAATCTGCCTCCTGCTTCCTCTCCATTTCTTCAATTAACTTTGGTATTCTGATCATCAAAGATAAGCAACGAAGGATTTTCTATTTGTATTTGTGAAATCAAATGAGGATATCTATAGGGTACCCATCCAGATCAGAATCGGCTATGTGGGCCACGCCTTCCGGTATTCCTGCCTCATAATTATGAACCGATGGACAGTTACTATGAGAGAATTGGAAATAACACTAAATTGGTTCAAAAAAGATAAAAGTCGAGGACCAGATGGATGGATTATTGAGTTTTACTTAGCCTTTGGACAGGATCTTCTAAAAGTGGTGGAGGACTGCAGGATTTCAGGGAGAATGTATGAGGCCACCAACTTTACCTTTATTGCCCTCATCCCCAAAACTGACTCTCTTATATCTTTCAATGATTTTAGATCTATTTCACTCTGCAACTGTCTATACAAGATCATAGTCAAAATTATTTCAAATAGACTTAAGCCTATTCTATCAAGCCATATTTCTCCATAGCAATTTTCTTTCCTCCATAATATACAAATTCATGAGGTTATTGGCACAGCTCATGAAGCCCTCTACTCCATTAAGACAAAAAATCTTAAAGGTGCCATTCTAAAAATTTACCTCTCAAAAGCATTTGATTGGGTGAGCTCGCTCTATCTCGAAATGCTTCTCACCAATTTAGGCTTTCCTCCTCTCTTCATTAATTGGGTCCATCCCTACTGTCTCATTTAGTGTCCTAATCAATTGAACTGCTTCCAACTTTTTTCATGCATAATGTGTACTCAGACAACGATGCCTCCATCCTCGCTCCTCAATCTGCTACTCATGGAGGGACTTAGTAGATTAATTGCCTTTGTCAAACAAGACCGGTGATTATAGGGACTCAATATATCATACTAGTATTTTCTCACCCACCTCCTTTTCATGGATGATGTGCTTATCTTTCTTAATGGAGGCATTCAGGACACCACTACATTATATGACATCTTGCTGCTATTCTCTTCAACCACAGGTATGGAACCTAATCAAATGAAATCCACATTATTTATGCAAACACACATTATATGTACTTCATTTTCAAAATCACATATCTTAGCTAACACATTCAAATCATAGCTCCACTATGACCACATATTTTGCATTGATAAATGCTTAAACATAAACAAATCAGTCAAACATATTCATTAGTTCTCAATACTCTTTGAGATCTTTTATTTCCAAGCTTTGAACATGCCCTTCAAAGAATGCATGCATATATGCCTCTAAGGTAGGCAATTCCCATGGAAAACATCATAAAACCATGAAACAAACCCTCCCAAAGGTGGTTTTACTATCCATGTTGAATATTGTGATGAACACACCCCATTTTAGAACATCAATACCTGTCTCTCAAACATTTCATGTAAAATAATGAAAAATGATATTTATCCTGAATCAATCATAAAAAAAAATTCAAGTCATAAAACATGACTAAAACATGAACTCATACACAATAACACTAAATAAATAAATAATGTACTAAATGCACAATAATTAAGCTTATCTTTTAACATGAAAGGAGCGGTGTGAATAAGAGCACTTATTTCATGGGAAGGTTACTTATATCCTGGGAAATATTACTAAATCCAATAGGTATTCTCATCTACTATATCTCTTTCCCCTCAACCTTAACTAGCAGAGGAATAAGATTACTTTTTCCATGTTGTTTCTTATGCTATCACAGTTCCCTCTTGGGATCCATCATAGGTTGGCTATGAAATCTCTGAGCAACTAACACTAAGAATAATTCTTTGATAAGCCAAAAATGTCTCTAATAAGTATTTGGGGTTTTAGACATTGATTCTTTAGAAGATATAGTAACATTTACTTATTGTTTTGAAATATTCAACCACCATCAAGTAAATATGTTTCTGATATGGTTTTTGTTCCACCTGATCTGTAAAATTCGAAAAACAACAAAAAAAACAACAGAAATAAATAGAACATAGCTTTGGTAGAGTTTGAATAAACCCTCGCAAGACATATCAGTATAGTAAATCAATCGTTACTATATCATTCTAGTAAATAAACCATCACACAGTACCACGCTTTTCTTGAAAGCATTGATATATAAATCGATTGTTACACATGTATCACTCACTATTGTATCACTGCAATTGCAAGATAACAAAATTCTCTTCTTGTTTTATATATATATTTATATATATATGTAAAGTTTCTGATATGTCGTCATTCCACCTGTAAACTTCCAAAGACAAAAAAAATGACTAGAACATAGTTGTGGCAAACTTTGAATAAACCCTAGCAAAACAAATCAGTATAGTAAATCATTTGTTAATATATCATTCTATTAAATAATAAATTGTCACACTGTAATTGTAAAATGGATTGTTACACTACGGACTGGGGTCCAATTCGGTGATACCTTTGAATAGAGAAGATAATCAAGCTCCACACCCAACAATACTGATATTGGATCCTTCAAGATAAAATTAGACCAGTTCTCCCAACATGACTTGCTTATGGATTGGTTCAATAGAGATAGCTGGTACAAAATGCCACATGTCCTTGTTTCAACCATTGGCCCTAAAAATGGTAACCCAAAAGCTAAAGTTCATTCACTTTCAACCAATTTTTACAAAATTCAATATGGATATCCAAAACGAAATTTATGATGATTTCCCTAAGTCAACTGTTTGAGACTGAATTATGGAGCATACAAATACCCTAACATTAATGAACCATATCTACGAGAATATAGTGAACCAAGATCTGATTTTTTTACAAGATGTTCATAAATATTTTGGATTTATGTGGTCAAAATTTAAGCTTCTGAAGCCTCGTAGAAAAAAAAATTGATAGCAAAAAATCCAAGAAGACCTATTTGAAGAAACAAAACCCTAAGATCAAAAGCTCGGATAATAAATGTTTTGTAACCAGATACGAAAACAGAATAAAATATCGATCAACAACTTGAAAATAATCCTCTTTGAGGGGGAAACATCCCTTTTCATTACATAAATGAACAATTCTTGGATGATACAAATGACAAGACCTCCTTGGTATCTATAGGAATCTAAAGGGTCACAATATAATCAGGGCCTACATAACAATAATAATGTAAGGGAACAACAATAACAATAGTGGGCTTCTATGGGGTATAAAAATAACAATATGAGGGCTACAATATTAAAATAGGGACCTACAAATAATGAAAGAATAGGTGCATTGAAGAATCTATCAATGTTGTGATGCATGATCATGATTTGCGGATGTTCCTATGGGGAGAATCATCATCGACAGTTGTATGTATTCAAAAATGAAGTCCTCATCGAATTTTGGAAGACATGACTCATGAAGAAACATTATCGAGATGAAATCCATAGGTTGGACATATGCAAATCTTTTATTCCTCAGTCTATATTCCTGTTCCTAAGGACAAAAGGAACAAGCTTGAACCTTCAAGAAAGAAAGGCATATTTTATGGTTATGGTGAATCACCAAAGGCCTGTAAAGCCTACATTCCATAACAATGAAGGATTGACGTCTGGCGAGATGTCACTTTCGATGATAAAGTTTCATATTGGAAATCTAAGGAAGTATCCATGGATTCCTATGATGAAGTAAAACAAGAGGCTTTGGAGGAAAATAATTTAAGTTCAACAAAAATTCTTGAAGAGTCAAAAGGGCCTTGTAAACCAATGGAACTGGTTTTTGTCCCAGAGATTAAAAAAATACCAGCATGGCTTAGATCTACATTAGAAGAAGAAAATGGAAATGCAACTCCTGATATCACATCTAAAGAAGTTAAGAAACCTAATTTTTTTCTAGATATGCAACTCTCATGACTAACCTGATTGATGCAAAGCCTTACACTTATCATGAAGAAACTAGATAACAAGTATTGAAGGAGTCTGTGAATGAAGAATATCAATTTATCATGAATGATGATGTCTAGGAGATTGTTCCAAGGAAGGAAGGGAAGTCAATGGTGACTTCCAGGTGGATACACAAGATCAATCATGTTATAGATGGAAGTATTGATAAATACAAGGTGTTATTTGTAGCTAGATGGTTCTCCCAAAAAGAGTTAGAAGATTATGATGAGACCTTTTCTCTAGTTTCCAAAGTACACCTACAATAGATCCATTATTTTTCTTGTTGCTTCATTAATATGGAATTCACATCATATGGATGTGAAGGTTGCTTTCCTCAATGGTGTGATTGAGGAAGAGATGTACAGTGGTTAGCCTCATGGCTTTGAGCTGCATGGAAAGGAATCTCATGTTTGCAAGTTAAAGAGGGTTTTGTATGGACCCAATCAAGCTCCAATAACTTGGAATGCTTATATTGACATCTATCTGAAAAGATTGGAAATGTCAATCCAAACCCTTATTTTAAGGTTATCAAGAATGCACTCGTGTTCCTATAATTATATGTCAATGATTGTTTTCTGGTAGGTGTTGAGCCTCTTATTATTCAGTGTAAGAAGCAATTGGATTCTGAATTTGATATGAAAGATATTGGGTTGATGGATTATTCCTTGATATTGGAAGTATGGAAGAAACCTAGTGAATTCTTCCTTGGTCAAGGAAAGTATGTAATTAATATGCTTCAAAAGTTTTGCATGACAGACTGTATATCCATGGATACTCCCATGGTGACTAACTTGAAGAAGTTAAGAGGATATGAATCTAGTTTGGTAGATCTATCCATGTACCATAGGATGATTGGTCCATTGATGTATTTGGTTAAAACCAGGTTAGATATTTTCTTTGTTGTTAACACGTTGACACATTTTTAGGTGTAATTGAGACATGAGCATTATATTGTGACAAATTATATTATGATATATCAACATGGTACTGTGAACTATGGTTTGAGGTATGTTGCAAACAAGGATGTACAACTTTAGAGATATACAAATGTTGACTAGGTAGGAAGTGTTGATGATAGGAAGAGCACCTCAGGTGTATGCTTGAGTTTAGACTCTGCCATGATAGATTGGATGAGAAGGAAGCATAGACCTATTGCACTTAGAACTGTAGAAGTAGAATATATTGCAGCAAATGAAGCATGTAGAAAAGTATTGTGGATTCCAAATTTGTTTGTAGAATTGTTCAACCAAGAGTTAGAAGTGACAGTGATATACTCTAATAATCAAATTTGTGTGAAGCTTTCACAGAATCCCATGTTCCATGATATGTCAAAGCATATTGAGATCATGTACCACTACATCTGTGACATGTTACAAAGGAGAGCGATAAGGCTCTACTACATCTCTACTGATGAGTAGACAATTGATGTTTTCGCAATGTCGTTTCCTAGAGAGAAGTCCATGTACTTCAGAGACAGGATAGGGATTGTAGAGATTACTCCCATCATTGAGAGAGAGTGGTGAATTGATACCACCATGGATGGACATTCTCCTAAAGGGGAGAATGGTCCAATAGGCCTAGAGTGCTCGCCAGGTAGGGTTGAGTGAGTTCCTCGTAGAGGGTACTTGATTACCCACCTTGAATGGTTGAGTAAGGTCTAGAACTAATCACACACCATGAAAGGGATAAGTTTTGTTTATGCCCTCCTCTTAGGCATAACTAATTCCAATTGTTTCCCTGATAGCTAGGCCTTAACTTCTACATCACAACTCTTCACTCATTACCAAGAGTGTTAATAACAACAAAAAATTATTTTTCATTAATAAAAGTAAATATTTAAATCATCAACCCATCTCTATTTTTCTTAACTTTTTAACCATAATTAAATAGTACAAGCCTTGAGTGATTATCTTACATAACACGAATGATAAATACTTCATAAAGAGCTCACACAGTCGATTTTATGCATTGTTCATAGTGCTTGAGCTCAAAAATTGCCAATATGGACTTAAGGCCATAGTTTTCTCCTAATTATCTTTATGCCTAGACACTCATGCCTAGTGGAGAAAACCTATTAATGATACATGACGACAATTCAAATACTTACAATGAACTCTTAAAACTAATTACGATGTAAGTTGTTTCGCTATGAAAAAGGCTCCCCCAACTGCTTTCATGTCAAAATATGTGCCACTCGATTTTGTTGTTAGACGATTGGGCAATTATTACCCATTGATTTGAATTGAACAAGGCCAACCGTGACAGTTGTTACTAGGTCTTTGGATCCAGCAATAAAATATCAACTATCTTCCTTATGAGCCATCAACTGACTTAACTTCTTATACTGATAATATTTTGCTCCATGAAGAAGGTTTTTCTTCAGATTTTTAGGTATGTTTCTTTAGTTAATTCTATTAGTTTGTAACTTGATCTTGTGTTGTAAGTTTTGATTAATGCCAATACCGATAATATTTTTCTCCATGAACAAGGTTTTTCTTTAGATTTTCAGATATGCTTCTTTCATTAATTATGTCAGTCTGTAACTTGATCTTGCGTTGTAAGTTTTGATTAATGCCGATATGGATAATATTTTTCTCCATGAACAAGGTTTTTCCTCATATTTTCAGGTATGCTTCTTTTGTTAATTCTGTCAATCTGTAACTTGATCTTACATTGTAAGTGTTCATTAATGCCGACACGAAAAGTTGAATATTTCTATTATAAATTGAATATTTCTTTTCAACATTTGATTCTTCTGTCTAACAGAGTAGACTCCCCTTACTGAATCACAGGTTTTTTCATATTGAAACATACCCAAATGATCATTAATCTGTGGGTGATGGAATGGGATCTCGATGTATGGAGCGAGCCTCTTGAATATATTCTAGAGCAATTCTTGCAAACGCGTCGAGTTGATTACACAACTTCAAACTGATTCCATTTGGAGCAGGAAGAAGAATATGCCTAGGCCATCCCATCGGCCATCACATTCTTCACTTCCTTATCGCTTCTCTATTTCATTCCTTCGACTGGTCCCTTCCCCACACTGATACCCAGTTAGACATGACTGGAAAATTGGAATCTCGCTAGACAAAGCTGCTCCATTGAAAATAATCTCTATGCCCCACTTATCCCCAACTCTACTAACACACTAGATTCTGTAATATTCGTCACATATTTCTATTGAATATTAGTGCAAGATGTCACTCTATATAATATATTTCCTTTCGGCATCGTCTCTCGGATTTTATTCCTCACCTAAAACATATTATGTTTTAAAAAATGAGAACATATCTGCATTTCAACTACTCTGGCAGCGAAGTTTGTTCGACATTTTTGTTTTGTATCCCTCAATAGATGAGATGGTCAATAAATGAGCATAATTTTGATCAATAGAGAACTCATTTTATGAGGTTTTATTTTACTTCACCCTCACTCTCACTCTTTAGTGGGATGTCATAAATTACCGTTAAAATCCTAAAAGGAAATAGGAAGAGAAGTAGTTGTATAATTTTCCATTGCTTCAGGGATCACATTTCTGGTGTCATCTCCCTATGACTAGCAATGTTTAATATTCTCGTCCCTTTCAGAAGTAACGTCCTAGCATTTTCTGAGCTGCAATATATGTTACAAAATGAATTAGAATAACATTTGATGTTTCACTAAATGAATTAGAATGGAATTGGATGTTTTTAAGAGATTAGATTTTAAATTTTAACAAGGATAGGGAATGTTTATAGGATTAAATTGTTGTTGATGAATATGGATATTAGCGGTGAAAATTAAAATAACAATTTATATCTATAATTATATCTATTTTTATTTTAGAAGAGGTTTTTCAAAAATTTTAGTTTAATTAGGTGGATGGTGAAGATTTAATTTCCATGGAATATGGAATATGCACTAGTATTGAGAGATGGTTAGAAGATGTCATATAAAACACTTATGTGGTACTAGCTCATAGTATTATAACAAAATTAATATATATAGTAAAGTTGGTGTGACTCTCCATAATTAAGAATATTGTTTAACTTAATATAATTTATTCCACAATTAACTAAATGTTTTGCACCTCAAAAGATTTGATTCATTCAATTCTCTAGAGTTAAGATGGATAATATAATATATATATTATATATGTATATATATAAAGTTAGCAAAACTATCAGCGATTAAAACCTCCATCCCAAAATCTACCAACACTAAATTTTAATTTTATTTTAAGCAATTACAATTTTATTCTTTTTATTTTTATTTGAGTAAGTCAAAGTATTTACATAACATATCATTACAACATAAGGCCTTAACAACTCTTATTGTGTAGTAAATGTTTTACTTCTCTTTGGTAATGCCATGCTCATATACTTACCACTCTCGTCCTTGGCAATCCTGCGATAAGGAAAATCACTCATGATATAAGTTTCCTACAAAGTTATTCGAGTGAAAAGGAAAGGAGGAATCCAGAGACCAGAGGACCCTCTGCTGGGAAGAGGTTACCTGAAGATCAAGCCATAGAAAATGCCACCATCTCAACAAATCCTTTTGCTGCTCTAAACCCTCCAGAAGACCAACCCGAACTTGAAGAGGGAGAGGCGCAACAGTATATGGAATAGATAGCAAAAGCAAAAATAAACTCAAGAATTGAGGAACAAACTGTAGAAGCCATTTCAGAAACCCCTTTGTGTAGATGCAATCTAGCAGGAAAATCAGGGCCCTCCAGTAGGTGCCATTTCCCCACCCTCTTATGCATAAATGACCAAAAATAAAAAGTTGATAGACAGACTTGGTTCTTCCGAAGATGAACCTCTTGAGGAATCCAACAAAATGGTAGGACGGAAGTCTCGCAAGGAGATCAGAAAAGAAGAGGCAGAGTGATTAAAAATGCAAGGCAGACAGTCCATAATCGAAATGTCACTAGGAAAAAACACAAGGACCCAACCCCCAAAGGGAGGGCCTACTCCTCCCCTCTCTAGTAAATAATGCAGATTGTCTCTTGGAATTGTAGGGGTCTAGGAAACCCGCTGAAATCTGAAGCATTAAAAGATGTATCAAGAATGGAAACCTTAGACATTCTCCTTTTCCAAGAGACAAATATAGAAGAAGATGCTCTTCTATCTTTAAGTCAAACCAAGTGGAAAAAGAACTCAAGAAAAGTGGTCAGTGCCCGAGGTACTTTAGGGGGCCTTGTAACCTTATGGTCAGAGGATATGTTCCAGCTTAAGAGCTCCTTCACAACCCAACACTGGATATATACAGATCTTCTACACCTCCCAAGTAAGATTTCTTTCGCTCTCTTCAATCTTTATGTTCCTGTTAACTTCCTGGAAAAGAAGGAATGCTAGAATTCTCTCTCAGACTTCCTAGAAATCTATTCACCCCCAAACATCATTCTAGCAGGGGATCTTAACATCACACTAGACGAAAATGAGAAAAAAGGTGGAGTATGGGGTAAATATCCCTTCCATGCGTCGGTGGAGTCTCTGATTCTCGCATTCTTGACCTCAAAACTAATAAAGGTCATTATACCTGGATTAACAATAGAGTTGGTAATTCCAACATTTCTACCCATCTAGACCGGTTCCTAGTTCAAAGTACTTTGATGGGGGGGAAGCATTTAATCTCTTCAAAAATACTGCCCAAAATAACATTTGACCGTAACCCCATCTTATTGTTGATAGAGAAGGAGGAGGACTTGGGCCCTATTCCCTTTAGATTCAACTCTCTTTGGGTATCAAGAGAGGGCTTTATGGACATAGTGGCTCACGTTTAGTCTCAACCAGTTGAAAGATCCCCCAACTTTGTGTGGGAACAAAAAATCAAATACACTACGTTTTCATTAAAAGCCTAGGCAAAAAAAAAAAAACCTTTCCACTCCAACGAGAAATAGACAAAAGATGGTTTAGGTTCTAGCTGAGATTCAGTTAGGCATGGAAGGATTTGAAATCACCAAAGCTCAGCTGCTCATCGAAGAGAATGCCCAGCTCAACTCCTTTCTTTCCTTTCGACAGGAAGAGGAATACTGGTGCCTTATGTCTCACAGCCTCTGGCTCGAAGCTGGAGACAAAAACACAACATTCTTTCATAGACAATGCAGAGCTCGTCTCTCTTGGAATCACATTTCTGAAATATCCAATAGGCAGGGGGAAGTCATCAAAGGACAACCTCTCATAAAACAGGCATCCACAATCCATTTTAGGCATTTGTTCCAGGAGGATGGTTCTTTCAATGAAGACCTGGCTGCTGACTTTTTGTCAAACATCCCCTCTCTTGTCACTACAGATGTAAACATTAGGTTATTGAAGCCTTTTTCCGAAAAAGAGATAGTGGAATTCATATGGTTAATGCAGTCGGATAAAGCGACTAGGTCAGACGGCTTCAACATCCATTTTTACAGAGCTTGCTGGAATGTAATAAAACTCGATCTCCTCAGAATGGTAAAATCCTTCCAAAGAAAGGAAAAGTGGGAGGGTGCACCAACTCCACCTTCCTTGCCCTAATCTCGAAAGAAGTTAACCCTGAGACTTTCGTTAGGTTCTGGCCTATCTCTATCTACAATGCCTCCTACAAGATCCTTGCCAAACTCTTAGCCAATAGACTCAAGCCTCTGTTAGGGAGCCTGATCTCCCCTCTGCATGGTGGTTTCGTCAAAGGAAGGCACCTCATAGCCAATGTGATCCAAGTGCAAGAAGCCCTCCACTCCAGCCACACTTGGAAGGAAAAAGGCATGCTCATCAAGTTGGGTATGTCAAATTCTTTTGACCGAGTTAAAATTTCATTTCTCTATAAAATCCTTTTCTTTGTTGGTTTTAGTGCCGAATTTGTCAACTTGATAAAAGCATGCACACACAAACCTTGGATGGCGCCCCTAGTCAATGGCAGACCTTCTGACTTCTTCCAAGCTTCTAGAGGGCTCCACCAAGGTTGCCCAATGTCACCATTTCTTTATATCTTGTTGGCAGAATCCCTAAGCAGAAAGCTGACAGTGGAAATGGAAGTAGGCTCTATCCCATGTATCAAGGCAACAAGAGGAGTGGATCCTATAAATCATGCCCTCTTTGCATATGGCTCTCTCCTCTTAGGAGGGGCCTCGGTGAAGATATCAAAGGCTTTCAAATAAATTCTTCAACACTTTTGTTTAATCACAGGAGCCTTGATCAATAAAAGAAAAAGCATTGTTTATGGCTGGAATGTAGATCATCCAACTATCCTTCGAATTGCTTGCACATTGGGATTCCCAGGGTATGACAAATGGGAAAAGATCAAATATCTAGGCCTTCCCTTAACCTTGGGACCAAACCCTCCCTCCCTTTGGACTAAAGTAATTAGCAAGATAAAAGCAAAAATAGCATATTGGGGAGGCCAATGGCTAACAAAGGCTAGGAAGTTGGTTTTGATAAAGGCAGTCCTCTCTTCCCTTCCCATCTTCTAGCCTTCCCTCTTGCTAGCACCTAAGTCTACCACGGAATAGATTTCCAAACTCCTTTGAGACTTTCTTTAGAACGGAGGCAAGGGCCATCCGAGCAAGTTACATCTGGTAAGATGGGATATCCTTAATAGATCACTCTAGCAAGGTGGGCTACAGATACGGGATCTAGGCCTAGCAAATCTGGCTCTCGGTGGAAAAATCGTATGGCAAATCTATGCAGATAAAAATCATCATTTCAACAAGATCCTCTATAAGAAATACCTAAAGGGAGGCTCCCTGAGAAAGCTCACAAGAGCTTCTACCCCAAAAGGAACAACAATATGGAATTTCGTCAGAAGAAGCATCGACCATTTACAACAACATTTATATAGAATTCTAGGAAATGAACAAAGAACATTACTGTGGGAGGATACCATTGCAGGGAATGCCCCATTGGCCACCCTAAACTCCTGTAACGATTTAAAGATCTGGCTAGTGAACAAAGGTCTCCTCCGGCTTGCATACATATGTTCTTGGGAAAGTAAAGGGAATTGGGCAGGATGGACTTTTCCAGGGGTTCCTGACCCTCTAGAATCACAAAAATACTTGTTGTATGCAGCTCTCTCTGGTCTTGCCCCTATCCATCATTCATCCAAAGATGAATGGGGGTGGGGAAGAACCAGAATTTATATAGCAGCTCAAGGATTCTCCTCTTTACAAGTTACACACACACCGTTACTGACATCAAAACTTTGGAAATCCGTTTAGTCCCCCTTTAGCCTTCCAAAGGTGAATTTCTTCACTTGGTTACTCATGCATAAAAAAGCACTAACAGGAGAAAATCTGAACAAAAGAGGTTTCCACAACCCCTTTAGATGTTGCCTATATACCTCTACTATCGAAACCTCTGACCACTTATTGTTCATTGCGATTTCACTCAAGAAGTCTGGCAGATGGTCCTCCATGGACTTAGTGTACCCATCCCCTCCCAGATATCAGTCATTTCTCTCTACACCTCTTGGGCAGATCAAAACCCTGAGAAAAAAACTAGAAACGTAGGCTGGAAAAACATTTGGCAAGCTATTCCAAAATGCCTTTGGTGGAAAGTGTGGTTGGGAAGAAACAAGTGCATTTTCAATAACACGCTCTCGAATTCAGTGGAAGTGGATGCCAAAGTGAAAGCCCTCTTGTTGGAAATCGTAGATAAATCTGTTTTTTCCTTTATTTTATCTACAGAAGCTTCTGCATGGCTAGGACCTTGCGTGACAGGAGAAAGGAAAGATTCAATCATCAACCCAATGAAAGCTCCTACTTGGCGCTTGCATCACATTGAAGGTGACTTTCTTACGTGGTGTCAAGGGACCTCAAAAGCCACTATCTTCTTTGATGGAGTGTCAAAGGGGAATCTAGGAACTATAGGCGCAGGAGGATTGATTCCTTCCCCACATAGATCAAATAAAACTAGCTTCAGTTAGGGCCTAGGCATAAGTTCGAACAATCAAGCAGAGAGTTACAGTCTCTTAAAAGCTTTCTAGATTCCAAACGAGCTAGGTTATAAAATAATCCAAATATTCGGAGACTCAGAGCTTCTGATTAATCTCTTAAGCTCCGAAGATTATTTTTGTAACCCTGCTTTAAACAAAATCTTGTAGAGAGTTCGAAACACATTGAAAGACTTCAACATAGTTGAATCCTACCATATTCTGTGGGATTTAAACAAACAAGTAGACTCGCTAGAAAATAAAGGCTGCCTATTGTCTCAAGGAAAACTTAGCGTTAATGGAGGACCCTACTCGATTCATGCTTTGCCTTAGCCAATCTATAGTAGGCAGATCTGCACTCACTGGCCCTAATATTTAGATTGAGAGTGGTATTTGGAACTGTGAAAGTCACATTCAGGAACGCCAAGCAGCAAGTATATTTATAGATTATATGAATATTCATAAACGTATATTTTACATTTTTTTATGATAATAAAATTAATGTAAATTTATCTCAATTCCGAATTTATCAAGCATCTAGAAGGATCAAACCATTTTCAACTCTAAAAGAGTTAGAACTGGAGCTAAAATGGATCTAGGTTGGTCTAATCCCCCCTTTTAAATAGGCTATATTTCACATCAAGACCATGGGCCAATACCATGGGTTCTCAATACCATGGGTCAATACCATAGCTCACTTTTATTTTTAATAAATAGGTCAATACCATGAATCATTTTTATTTTGATATATTTCTTTATTTTCTTTTGGCCCCACGAAAATGTCTTCAATACATTACAATAATTTTTTTAATAATTTAATTAATTTTATTTTTATTTTTTATTTATGTAATTTGATTAATCAAAAGGTTAAACATTACATTACACCATTTCTACTATACTCTAGTTGAAAAAGTACCTCTCAACACAATTAATAATATTCTATTTTTAAAATCATTTTAACTTTAAGATTTTAAGATTAAAGTTACAATGTATTCCTTTATTGGAGTGAAAAGTAAAAAATACCATTTTTACTTAAGCATATATAATATATCTGTTTATGTTGTTTTAGGGAAGGTTGACACATTCAAGAAAGCTGACTGTCCATCGGTTCATAATTATGAGGCGGGATTACCGGAAGGCGTGGCCCACACAGCCGATTCTGATCTGGATGGTTACCCTATATATATCCTCGTTTGATTTCACAAATACAAATAGAAAATCCTTCGTTGCTTATCTTTGATGATCAGAATAGCAAAGTTAATTGAAGAAATGGAGAGGAAGCAAGAGGCGGATTTACGGAATGCACAAATTGTAAGAGTGGAGAGTTCCGATGGCCAAATATTCGAGGTGCCAGAAGCCGTGGCGTTGCAGTCGGGGACAATAAAGAATTTTATTGACGTGGTAGGCACTGAAAATCCCATTCCTCTTCCGTGTGTGTCCAGCCACATTTTAGTAGAGATTATCAAATATTGTACATATCATGTACATCATACAACCCAAGGCGAGGTTGAACCATGGGATGTCGAGTTTGTCAATGTTGATCGTTCGACTCTATTCCAACTTGCACAGGCTGCCCATTATCTGGACATCACCACCCTTCTCGACTTGGTCTGTCAAACTATTGCCGACGCAATTGTGGCCTGTGAAACAGTCGAAGAAATGCGAGAGTTGATGAACGTTGAAAATGATTTTACACCACAAGAAGAGGAGGAAATGAGGCGTGAAGTTCAGTGGCGCTTTCCATAACTGAACTTCGATTTCTATATTTATGCGTGGTACTGTGTGACGGTTTATTTACTTGAATGATATATTAACGAATGATTTACTATACTGATATGTTTTGCGAGTCTTTATTCAAACTATGCAAGAGCTATGCTCTATTTATTTCTGTTGTCTTTTGTTGTTTTTGGAATTTTACAGATGGTAAATCAGCTGGAACAAAGACCATATCGGATAAACATATCCGATGGTACTTGAATATTTCAAAAGAATAAGTGGTCACAGTGGAGCTATGATTTGAATGTGTTAGCTGAACTATGTGATTTTGAAAATGAAGTAGGTAGAAGGTGTGTTCGCAGAGATAATTTTGATTTAGACATGTGGCTAGGTTGTACTTTTGAATGTTTCATAAATAAGTGCATATGTTTTAGGATAGTCATATATATCTTGTTTAAGTAAATATGGTTTGATTAATGTTGTTGTTGGTTGCATAAGTATATTTATTATTTTTTAACAATTAATATAGTTGGATGAATATATCTTGAGATGTGTATGCACGATTTTATGACTAAGAAGCATATATATAGATGAATTTATTTAATGCTAGTCATGTATATGTTTTAGAGTTGGAAGTGTTGTTCGCTGATACTAGTTAATTAGTTCTATATCAATTAATAGAGGCAAATTGTTGACAGTCTTCACTAGGTAGATCGTCTTTCTGAGCTCTTCATTTTCATGCCATTTATTTAGCTTTTTAGTGTGGATTTAGGTTTTTTGGGAAGGTTTTCAAAATGATTTTTTCCCTCAATATACTCATGTCACCCTTATTGTACCTGTGCACATCCACTTATTTCACTTATTTTTTAAAGCAATGCGCACAATTTTAAACAAAGAAACCATGAAATAAGTGCTCCTAATCACACAAGTCCTTTCATGTTAAAAGATGAGCTTAATTATTGTGCATTTAGTACATTGTTTTATGTATTTAATGTTTTTGTGTATGAGTTCATGTTTTATGACATTTTTTTATGATTGATTGAGGATAAATATCATCTTTCATTATTTTACATGAAATGTCTAAGAGACATGTATTGATGTTCTAAAATGGGGTGTGTACATCACAATATTCAACTTGGATAGTAAAACCACCATTAGGAGGGTTTGTTTCATGGCTCTATGATGTTTTTTATGGTAATTCCCTGCCGTAGAGGCATATATGCATATATGCATGCATTCTTTCAAGGGAATGTTCAAAGCTAGGGTCTAAAAGATCTCAACTGAGTATTAAGAACTAACTAATATGTTTGACTAATTTGTTTATGTTTAAGCATCTACCAATGCAAAATATGTGGTCATAGTGGAGCTATGATTTGAATGTGTTAGTTGAGATATGTGATTTTGAAAATGAAGTATGTAGAATGTGTGTCTAGATAGATAATTTTGATTAAGTTCTGTACACAGACTATACTCTTGAATATTGCATAAATACATGCATCTGTTTTAGAATAGTCATGTATATTGTATGAGTAAATATGGTTTGATTAATGTTGTAGTTTTTGGTTAAGTATATTTATTATTGTTTAATGATTCACATAGTTTGATGAAATTTCAGTGATATATGGGTTAGTAACATGACTTGGTGCATAATATGTCTTGAGATGTGTATGCACTTTTATGCATAAGAAGCACATATATACACGAATTTATTTAATGGTATTCATGTATATGTTCTACAGTTAGAAGTGTTGCTTGGTGATAATAGTTAATTAGTTCTATATTAGTTAATACAAGAAAACTGTTGGACGAAATCGGGAGCCATCTTCTCCAGGTAGATTGTCTTTCTGAGCTATTCATTTTCATGCCATTTATTTAGATTTTCACTGTAGATTTAGGTTTTTTAGGGAGGGTTTTCAAAATGATTTTTTGCCCTCGATGTGCATAGGTTGCCCTTATCGGGCATGCCCATTTCTAATGAAGAAACCATGCACATGCGCACTGTTCATAATAGTCTGTTGCATAGACTGCCGATAACAAGAAAATTAAGATAGAAAATGCCCAAAGTTTTTGCTAATTATCTCCATGATACATTCACTAATGATATTTTATATTTAATTGCAGGATTTTGAACCAAAAATATGGAATGGAGAGAATTTGAGCTCACAAATATGGAAGGGACAAAATGTGAGCACGAAGAGCAAGATATAGTTGCAACCATACATCCCTTGACAAATTATGGGTTGTTGGCTTGAGTGGCCTAAGCTATGTTCACCTGAATTACTCAAACAAATCCCAAAACTATTAGCCCTTTAGGCATCATCCCATGGAGCAAGGACAGAAGTATCACCCTAAGCATTATGGGGGAATGTTGGAACCAAGTTTCTTCAAGTTGTCTCTTGTAATTGTCACTAGCATCATGTGTAGTAAATGTTTAATCCTATCGTGATTTTTCCCTTAATTACATAATCTTGAGTAATTATCTTGAATCTTGAGTAATTCTTACATTTGATAATTAGGGTACAGATATTATCTTCCTTTGGCTATTCAGGAAAAATGTAAGAAGTTGGTTTTTACAAATATAATCTTCTTTTGACTATTGAATATAAGTATAAGAAAAAATAAGAAGTTGGTGGGTACACTCATTGCTAATAAATGATAATATAAATTGATTATAATTAGTCTAGATTTATTTTAATTTTAGATCTACTACTAAAAAAAGATTTAATCTTTCTAAACACTTAATAAATCTAGAATTAAAATGAATCTGATTATTTTTGGCAACTTTTAATTTTTACAAGTTTCTTTTATTGATTCATGAGTTATTACATTTTGTTTAGTATTTAATTGAAGATGAATCTACTCTCAATCTACTATACCATCTACTCTCAATTTTTGGGTCTTCTCCTGTAAAGATTATATATATATATATAAAACAAGGAATGCAAGCTAGAATTTGGTAAACTCAAAATTTTTGGGTATGGTGCTTTAGTTATTTCATTTGTTTTGGGGCAGATTTTTTTGGTTTCACAAGTAGTTGTAGAGAGAGGAGAGCCTGGTGACCTTCGCATATTAAAATGGGTTACATTCATGGCATGTTTTGGAGATGGTGAAGGACCAATAATTGTTGATCAAAGACAGATTAAAGACAGATACAATCGATGAAAGAAACAATCACCAAGATATGAAAAATTGTTTTATTAACTGAATGAATGGATGATTTTATGATTCTCCGCTGCTGATCGATTCATGTGGTATTACATTATATTTATATCCTATCTATCTTTACATAACTGAATAGAACCGCCTAACTATCGTTACATAACTGAATATAACCGCCTAACTATCGTTACATAACTGAATAACTAACTTGTTGTCAAAACTAACAAACTCCACCTTGACAACAATTTCCTAATTTCTTGCCCATGCCCATTCATCATCTTTTATGCAACCCAAGAGAAGCTAAACACCACTGCAACTTCTCTACTGTTACTGCCTTGTCTGCACAATTCTCTCGCGTATGGACCTTTTTAAGAGCTGCCATCGATCACATGTCTCAGAAAATGATACCTTACATCAATGTGCTTGGTTCTACTGTGATAGGCAGGATTTGTAGCCAAGTGAATAGCACTTTGACTATCACAAAGTACATCCACTTTCTCCTGCTTTCTTCCAATTTCATCTAGCAGACCCTTTAACCAGATTGCTTCTTTACTGGCATCTGAGGCAACTATATATTCAGCTTCAGTAGTGGACAACGCAACTGTTTCTTGAATCTTTGACATCCAACTAATCGCTCCACCTACAAGAGTAAAGACATAACCTGTAGTATATCTTCTTTTGTCCAAATCACCTGCATAGTTAGCATCTACATATCCACAGATTGATCCTTCACTACCATTACCATTAAAGACGATGCAATGGTCACTTATGCCTCTTAGATATCGAAGCACCCATTTCACTGCTTGCCAATGTTCTTTACCTGGATTTGCCATGAACCTACTGACAACTCCAACTGTATGTGAAATGTCAAGTCTTGTAGATACCATCGCATACATTAAGTTGCCTACCGCATTTGCATATGGTACATGAGACATATGCTGCTTTTCTTCATCATCTCTAGGACTTAAAACCGAAGAAAGCTTAAAATGGGAAGCTATTGGAATATTAACAGGTTTCACATTGTTCATAGAGAACTTTTCAAGTATTTTCTCCACATACTTCTACTGTGATAACCAAAGCTTACCATTTTTCCTGTCTCTGTGTATCTCCATGCCCAAGATATGTTTTGCTGCTCCAAGATCCTTCATATCAAACGTCCTAGAGAGTTGAGCCTTTAACCTGTTGATCTCTTCCATGTTTTTGCTTGCAATAAGCATATCGTCAACATACAAAGCTAAGATAATGAATATGCCATTGAAACTTTTGAAGTATACACAATGATCATACTCACTTCTTACAAAGTTCTAGCTCACCATGAAAGAATCAAACTTCTTGTACCATTGTCTAGGAGATTGGCTCAAACCATACAATGATTTCCTGATCTTGCAAACTAATCTTCTGCTACGACCTCGTACAAAACCTTCCGGTTGTTCCATATATATCTCTTCATTCAAATCACCATGTAGAAAAGTTGTTTTAACATCTAACTGTTCTAACTCAAGATTAAGCAACGCATTTAGTGCCAACACAGTACGAATAGAAACAAGTTTTACAACTGGAGAAAAAATCTCATGAAAGTCTATACCTTCAACCTGAGAATACCCATTTGCTACCAGTCTCGCCTTATACCTTTCGATACTTCCATCATCTTTCCGTTTCAGCTTGAAGACCCATTTGCATCCAACAACACTTCTCCCTTCAGGAAGCTCTATAAGATCCCAGGTATTGTTTTTGGCTAAGGAGTCCATTTCTTCTTCCATAGCCACTTTCCATTTTTCGCTATCTGTATCATCTACTGCTTCCTAATAACAAGAATCCCCATCTTCAGTAATCAAAGCAAAAGACGAAGCAGAATCTTCATACCTTTTTGGAATTTTCCTTTCCCTTGTAGACCTTCTTAGAGAAACGGGTTGCTAAACTGGTTCAGAAACTTGCACTGGTTCAGAAGCTTCAACGGCTTCCTTTGTGTCTTCAGCACCTTTTTCTACAGAGGTTTCTCCTTCCTTCCGGCTGTCACCGAAAGGTCTAGCCTCCAACTGAACTCGTTGATTTTGCGACACCTGTTCCTGTTCAATTATTTCAACAGTTGATTTTAAAAGAGAGGATTCATCAAATATTACATCTCTACTAACGACTATTTTCCGCAATGTAGGATCCCACAACCTATATCCTTTCACTGCATAGTCATACCCAACAAAGACATAACATTTTGACTTTGGATCTAGTTTTGACCATTGATTTTTTGGAATGAGAGAATAAGCATCACAGCCAAATTATTCTCAAATGTGAATAGTCACAAGGCTAACCCGTCCAAACTTCTTCAGGAATTTTACAGTCAATTGCTACTAAAGGTGATCTATTAACTAAATAACAAGCAGTAGATACTGCCTCTGCCCACAACTCCTTTTGAAAGTTAGCATTGCTAATCATGCTTCTGGCTCTTTCCATAAGAGTCTGATTCATATGCTCAGCAACACCATTTTGCTAAGGAGTATAAATAGCAGTTTTATGTCTAACAATTCCCTCATCCTTACAGTATTGTTCAAATTCACCTGAAGTGAATTCACCACCATTGTCAGTTCTTAAGCATTTAATAGATTTTCCTGTTCTTTTCTCTACCATTACTTTAAATTGTTTAAAGACATTTAATACATCAGCTTTCCTTTTTAACATATAGATCCAAACTTTCCGAGAGTAATCATCAATAAATGTTAAAAAATATAGTGCACTTCCATATGACATAACAGGGGAAGGCCCCCATAGATCAGAATGAATGTAGTCTAAAACATCTTTACTATTATGATTACCAACTTTAAACCTATGTTTACACTGTTTGCCATACACACAATGTTTACAGAGATCTAAATTCAAGGATTTCAGACCTGGAAGAGATTTACGCTTCATCAATATCTGAAGACCTTTCTCGCTCATATGACCCAATCGTTGATGCCAGAGACGAGTGCCTGCTTCTTCCTTTTCTGACGCAACCGCTACTTCACCGATCTGAGTACTTCCTTTCAACCTGTAAAGATTTCCGACCTTTTCTGCCTTCATAACCACAAGTGCTCCTTTGAAGACTTTCAAGACGCCATCCTGACCTGTAAACTTATATCCATGTGAATCCAAAACTCCCAAAGAAATCAAATTTTTCTTTAAATCAGGTACATGTCTAACACTAGTTAATGTTCTAACTGTGTTATCATACATCTTAATCCTTATATCTCCCATCCCAACATTCTGACATGACATATTGTTACCCATAAACGCAGAACCACTGTTTACATTTTCATATGAGGTAAACCAGTTTCTATGTGGGCACATGTGATGCGAAGCACCAGAATCTAACAGCCAGCTATCTACACCCTGAGAGATATTACATTCAGGTGAAGTTTCATCTATCATACACAATTCTTCAGCAGATAAAACTTCATCTATCATACCTGAATCGACCTGATTCGCTTCGTTCTTCAGGTTTTCGGATTCCTTTCGTTTCCAACTTCAAAGAATCAGCAGAGCTGAAACTGATTGAAGTTACGAAGTGATCCCATGATTCAGGCAAAGAACACAGCAAGGTTATGGCTTTATCTTCTTCCTGTATTACAACCTTTTCCCTAGTTGAATTTGGACCTACACTATGTCAACAGTGGTCTCATCACTATTTCGAATAATATAATTTCCTCACAAAGGAAAAAATTTCAAAGTAGACTAGTTTTCTTACTACAATTCAAACCCTAACTCTATGGGTAGCATACCTTTTGTCTAAAAAAAAAACACTCCTTATGAATATATTGGTGTTGGTTTACTCAAAGGCTCATTACTGATGGGAACCTTTGCAATGCCTCCACCGAATTTTCCTTCTAATATTCCTGAGGTTAACATGATTACATAAAGCTCTATGGAATCCTTTTATCTGTTGATAGTGCCTTTTGAGTCTCAATTATCCTCTTGTACCAATGAGATGACTTTGAGCCCTTCTGAGATGTCTTATTAGGTAGTACAGTCATTTTCCTGTTACAAAACTATATATTACAGAGCAATGGAACAGATATAATATTGCAGAAACACAAACACAGAAAATGCATAAAACAAGAGAGAGACACATATATACATGGTTCACCCAATTTGGGCTACGTCCATGGAGAAACAACCAGTCCTTCCTTTTATATTATCCACCAAAAGGAAGAGATACAACCTACAATCGCTCTGCTATAATTTCCTCTTTTCTCTCACATAGTATCCGCTCTCTTTCTCTCTAATAATACACATACATTTAGCCACAATACAATTCCCTCATATATAGCGAGGGGTTGCCTTCTAGGGAAATTAAATATAACTTCTACTGTTAGATCATTCGCCTAATGAAAAACCCAAATTGAATACGAAATTACTGTATTTTACAAGGCAATTTTACATCTATTTTTAGCTTAGGGGGTGCTACCCCCAAACCCCCACGACGAGGGGGCCTCATAAAAATTGTTATTCCCCCCATGGTGGTGAAAAAACGGGTGGCGTTATCACCCCATTATGAACTGGGTCCAATGCAGCAATCCATCTGAATAATGAAGATAATCATGCTCCACACACAAAAATCTCCCACTTGGATACTGATTATAGCAACTCCACCACTGCTTCATTTGTTAAAAAATGACTCTGCTTTGGACCTGGTTGTTTCTCATCTTCATCATCATACTAGAAAAACCAATTGAAACTGAGCATAATCTTAGTTTCTCACTAGTTACAGTTTTTCTTAACATATTTGTAGGATTATGGCAAGTGCGTACCTTTTCCAACTTCAACTGTCCATCTTCCAACAATAATTGTATGAAATGGTACTTGAGTTGCATATGTTTAGTCTTGGAATGAAATGTTGAGTTCTTTGCAAGATGAATGGCACTCTAGCTATCACTGTATAACTATCCCAACTCCTTCTTCTTACCCAATCCAGAAACCTTTGTAACCACATCGTTTCTTTACTAGCCTTTGTGGTAGCAACATACTATGTTGCTATCATTGAGAGTGCAACAACACTTTACAATTTTGCAACCCAACTGATAGTTCTTCCACCTACAGTAAACACATACCCTGTGGTGCTCCTCCTGTTATCTCTATCACCTACCATATCTGCATCAACATATCCCTGTAGAGCAATGTTTGAACCACCAAATCATAATGCTTGATATGTGGTACCTCTCAAATACCTGAGAATCCACTTCACTTCCATCCAATGTTCTTTTCATGGATTGTTCATGTACCTTCTTACAACTCCCACTACATGTGCAATATCAGGCCTTGTGCAGAACATTGCATACATTAAGCTTCCAACTACTAATGCATATGGAACTTTAGACATATAATCTGTATCTTCCTAAGTCCTGGGACACATGCCCTTACTTAGTTTGAAATGGCTAGCAAAAGGTGTACTAGATGGTTTTGCATTCTGCATATTAAATATTTTCAGCACCTTTTGTTTTTACTCACTTTGAGACAATGTTAATTTGTGATTTTTCCTGTCTCTACTTATCCTCATGCCAAGGATTTATTTTCCAGCACCCAAATCCTTCATTGCAAATGAGTTTTCCAATTTTATTTTGAGCACATTTACTTCCTACATGTTAGAACATGCCATAAGCATGTCATCTACATACAATAACAATATAATATAGCACCCATCATTTTTCCTTTGGAGATAAACAAAAGGATAAGAATGACATCTATTATAACCTTGTTCAGACATAAATGTGTCAAATTTTAGATACCACTACCTTGGAGCCTATTTTAAGCCATACAAGCTCTTCTTCAACCTACAGACTAGTTTCTCCTTCCCTTTGACCTCATATCTTTATGGCTCCTACACATATATCTCTTCCTCCAAATCCCCATCGAGAAAGGCCATCTTTACATCTAACTACTTAAGATGAAAATCTTCTACTGCTACTAGACTTAAAATAGTTATGATTTAAGTCATTTTAACAATAAGAGAAAATATCTTATCAAAGTCTATACCTTTTTCTATGCAAACCCCTTCACCACAAGTCTAGCTTTATACCTTTTTCTACCCCCATCTTCTTCCTTCAACCTGTAAACCCATTTATGGGAGGTGCTACCACCCCATTATGAACTGGGGTCCAATGCGATGATACCTCTGAATAAAGAAGATAACAGGCTCTGTACCCAACATTTCCGACCCTTCATCTTCTAATATTGATCGAGTGGATACGATCAATGATGATTATTCTCATTTACCTTGGTTAGAACTGGTTTCACTCTCTAAGCCTTTCAACTATAATTTTCTAATTGACAAAATTATCATGGAGGTCATGACCTCAGATGAAATTCCTTGAAATTATTACTATCATCATTCATATTTTCTATCTGACCTTGATAAAATCGATAATGATTTTTCAGCTATATTTTTATGTGAGATAGATGAAAGTCCATAATTGCTGATTTCATTTTTTCAATCTGAGTTCAAAAGGAATTTTTGAAATATATTTGCAACGATTACCAGTGGCATATCAATTAAAACAAGAATTATTGAAAATATTCACATAGGTGCCTCATGCTCAATCGATGAAATTCGAACATATAAGGCCCTATTTCAAGAATTTTGCAACATGTTTGTCTGGTCCTATGAGGAAATGCGAGGAATTGACCCAAGCATTATAGTACACGAAATTAAGACTTACTCAGATGTTAGGCCCCTATACTACTAGTGTAACCCCTTATTGTTATTAGTACAACCCACTTATTATATTGATGTACCCACGTAGTGCTCATATTGTTACTATTGTGCCCCATAGAAGCCCACTATTGTTATTATTGTGCCCTTACATTATTATTGTTATGTCGGCTCTGATTATGTTATGACCCCTTAGACTCCTATATATAGAAAGGAGGTCTTTTCATTTGTATCATGGAAGAATTGTTCATTTATGTAATGTAAAGGAGGTTGCATCTTCATATTTAGAACCGGATCAATTTTTATGGTATGAAGGCTTTGTTCTCGTAAACGACTTGTTACATGGTCAATTCTCACGGAGGAAATGATAGCACATTATGAGGATACAAAGAGCAACGCCTTCTTTAGAGCAACACTACAACAATTGGAAAGAGTAAAAGGGCTTTATGACATAGTGGAAAGTAAAATTATGGAAACAATGAAGTCTACCCCTCATAGCTATAAAGATGGAAGTGTTATTTCTCCTAGCCTTCCACAACCTACAAGGGTTACACCACAACAATTGGAAGAAAAAAGAGAAAAAGGGCTTTGTTACAATTGTGATAGCAAATGCAGTAAAGGTCATTAGTGTGCTAAGAAGAAAATATTTTACATAGAGTATGCAGATGAGGAAGAAAAGGATCAAGAAACATCAAAAGAAGAGGATATACGCCAGGACCCAACCCCAAAGATAGAAGAAATGAAATAGACCATATCTTGTAAATCATTGACAGGAATTACCACTCCTCAAACTATCAAGATAGAAGGACATATCAAGAAGAAAAATGTTCAAGAAGTGAAAGATCACATTAAGCATCAAGAAATGAATCCAACCATATCTTGTAAAGGATTGGAAGAAATTACCACTCCTTAAACTCTAAAGATAGAAGGACATATCAAGAAGAAAAAGGTTCAAGCAGTGAAAGATCACATCGAGCATGAACAACAAGTTCTCCAACTTTTAAAGGATAACACAACTTTGGTGCAAAATCAAACGAAACAACAGGTAGATCAACATCGTAGTGAAAAATGTTTTGATGTAGGTGATTGGCTATTTTTACTGCTCATCTATGCCCATATAGGTTGATTTCCACCCCACGGTGTGGAAGTCCACATAGGAAGTGAATGTCATCAACATCAATGACAAGTCTATGGTCTTTGACTATGAAACATTTTTCCTAAACATTCCACTTGCCTACCATCCATTCTAGCAAGTCTAATTGGGCCTTCATGCCTGGAATGGTAAACAACTTGTACAAGCCATAATTTTTTAAGACCTGTATGGTTGTTGGATCATTCAGATTAGCTATATCTCTCCCTTCATGCTCACATTCACTGCATGCCATCTTTGTCATTCAAAAGCCTACAATTAAACATAAAATATCATTAGAATGAATCATGGAGAGAATTAAAAAAGCTTTGGGCATTTTCTATCTTATTTTTCTTGCCCTCGGCACTCTATGGAGCCGAATATTGTGAAAAGTGCACATATGCATGGTTTTTTCCTTATAATCTGTGCACATAGTGTTAAAAGATAAGTCAATGTGTGCAGGATCGATAAGGGTGACCTTTGCACATCGAGGGAAAAAGTCATTTTGAAGACCCTCCCCAAAAAACCTCAATCTACATTGAAAAGCTAAATAAATGGAATGAAAGTGAACAGCTCAGAGAGGAAATCTACCTAGAGAAGATGGCTTGTGATTTCATCCAATGGTTTGCCTATATCAACTGATATAGAACTAATAAACTATTATCACCAAGCAACACTTCCAACTCTAGAACATATACATGACTACCATTAAATAAATTTGCATATATATGTGCCTCTCATGCATAAAATGTGCATACACATCTCAAGACATATTATGCACTAGTTACTGTCACTAACCCATAGATCACTGAAATTTCATCAAACTATGTTAATCATTAAACAATAATAAATATACATATCCAAAAACTACAACATTAATTAAACCATATTTACTCATACAGTATACATGAGTATTCTAAAATGGATGCATGTATTTATGCAATATTCAGGAGTACAACTTGTGTATAGATCTAAATCAAAATTATCTATGCAAACACACATTCTACATACTTCATTTTAAAAATCACATATCCCAACAAATACATTCAAATCATAGCTCCACTATGACCACATAGTTTTCATTGATATATACTTAAACATAAATAAATCAGTCAAACATATTCATTGGTTCTCAATACTCGTTGAGATCTTTTAGATCTGATCTTTGAACATGCCCTTAAAAGAATGGATGCATTCATTATCTACCTCTAAGTCAAGAAATCACCATGGAAAACATCAGAGTGCCATGAAAACACACCCTCCCAAAGGTGTTTAGAAGCTTAATTGTCAACCACATAAGTCCAAAATCTTTATGAACATCTTGGAAAATAATTTAGAGCTTGGTTCACTATATTCTTGTAGATATGGTTCATTAAAGTTAGGGTATTTATATGCTCTAGAATTCAGTCTCAAACAAGTAGCTCTGGGAAATCGTCATAAATTTCGTTTTGTGTATCCATATTAAATTTCGTAAAAATTGGCTGAAAGTGAACGAACTTTAGTTTTTGGGGACCATTCTTAGGGCCAAAAGTTTTTAACATCTTCTTGAGATTTTCCGCTACTTCTCCGTCTCATCTTTTGTTACACTTGATTTGCAGACGTCGAGATTCAAACAGATTTACATTGTCTTCGTTGATGGCACTAATATGTAACACCCTCCTCCCACATCTACCCAAGTAACTGACCAACTGGGGTAAACATGTGATGAGAAGTTACTATGATATGATTTGACCTCATAAGTCACATTAAGGAAGTGGAACCGATGGAAACACATCATACAAACCTTCAACATCAATATTAGGATCATTAGGGACCGTCTCAACCTTTCTCCCAACTAGCCCCTGGGTCCCACAGATATTTTAGATCACTTGACACCTAGACACACCCATGCTATAGACCTACTAGCATTAAGGAGGCTCTGGGTGCTCTCATTACAAGGCATGCCAACATCCA
The DNA here is from genome assembly GCA_000404065.3 of Pinus taeda. NCBI lineage: Eukaryota > Viridiplantae > Streptophyta > Pinopsida > Pinales > Pinaceae > Pinus > Pinus taeda. Next base: position 4,285 of record APFE031415496.1, on the reverse strand, counting down.
TGGACTAAATATTACAATGTTTTGCTAGCGTCCCCAGGATTTGAGCCCCTTTTTCAGGCCCACAACCCAGGTCATTGTCCAGAATTGAATAACACCATCTATGCAGAAAGATAACAAGGAAGTGGAAATACAAATGGAATTACTTGAATAAGACCTTGACTAAACCGGTGCTAGCCATGATAGGAATCTTGTCAAACATTTCATGCATATGTAATCTACATGTGTAACTAACAGATGTGAGTATAGGGGTTTCATACTTAGCTTAGAATTGCTAAGAATCATTGATGCCTCAACACATTAGCTGCCATTTCATCCATTAGTTCATAGATATAGTGTTCATCCATTTACAAGTAAGACCATGATGAGAGCCATACATAACTACTGTCATAAAACATATACATAACTAGCATAATAACAACAAAAATACCAAGTAAATCAGAGCCATATAATCCAAATATAATACTCATCGAAAGACAATAAATAACCTCATATTGATGATGCAAAATCCAAACCTAGGATGGGACTTCCACGCTCCACCTGACCGTAGAATTGATAAGCCAAATCTCTCTTCATCCATTCAACCTCATGCCATATTCCAAGCATGAATGTGGGATCTCATAGAACACATCAATCCAAAACCATCCAAGCCTTCTAGAGGCCAACCCTTTCAACCCATCTAACAGAGGTTCCACCTCATGATCGGACATTAGAAAACCATCATTAGATTTGTCTCTACCCAAGCCTTCTAGTGCTCCAGAGTGTTTGTTCCCACCAAGGATTCTAGGAATAGTAACACAACCCACATCTATCATCAGGCTTCCATAACATTTGTCGAACCAGTCCTTCCAGGACTAGTAGCTCAATCCAAGATGTTACATGGCTTCTGAAATGTTTGTCCAACTAGGCCTTCCAAGAACAAATAAATCAACCGAAGCTAAAGGAAATATGAGAACCAATCAAAACAAAAGAAGGAAATCAACCAACAATCTCCATGGCTATTTAGGAAATGGCAAGGATAGGAAATCCACTATCAATCTAGGCAATCCTCCATGCTAGTGATAGATCATGACCAATAGTCCAGATGCATATGCCATGCATGCTAAAACTAGTGAGGAAAACATATATGAAACTCGATACCTATAAGCCAAATTTTTTGTAGCTATGGATCACAATGTCCTCTTTCGCTTTCTTGATCTTAATTTAACTTCTAGCTCCAAAAATCCACATATACCACACTCTCCAAGAGTGCTCCAAGAAAACTCTAAGTGTCCAAGAGTATGAGAGAGAGAGAGAATAATTATAGAGCTCCAAAACTGAACTGACTAAACTTTGTGTACTAATCCTCAGAAGCCTTTTTATGAATGAGGCTTTTATTTTCTTCATTATACATTATTTTCCTTCATTTTCCTCCTCACATGCAACCTATGACCTTTCACCTCCCTCTTCTCCTAATTTCCATTATTTTCTACGAGCCAAATGCCATTTTTCCTTTCTAATGTCTTAGCCATTGCCTTTACCAATTTCCTTAGCCATTAATAACAAAATTATCGCCCACACTAGGATGTCTTACCAAACATTCATCTTGGAATAAGTGTCCCATCAATCGTGGTTATTATTTTTCCTTTATTAAGTTTTATTACATGGAATTTTCACTAGGGTTGTTACATAGTCGTAGTACTCAGAATTTATGTTCTGCAACCTGGGTCATTTATTCTCCCTCAGTGAGTTAGTTTTTATTCATGGGATATGCCTCAGTTGAACAACGAACAATATTGCAAAATATAGCACAGTGATTGAGCTATTATCTGATGCCATTGCATATGGCATTCGTCAGCTGACCATTAGGTTAGATTCGCAACTCGTGGTATTACATTTGAATTTTTTTTATTGAGTTAGAAGTGCTTTCATGTTAAGGATGTTTTTGTGGCTTCATGTCTTGGAAAGGGAATATGATTATATTGAGTATTAAGATATTCTAAGAAATTTAAACACATTAACATATGCATTAGCTAATTATGCATTAGCACATTTTTTGCATGTGTTAATTATCTATTGTGTTTGACTATGAGACATTTTTCCTAAACATTCCACTTGCCTACAATCCACTCTAGCAAGTCTAATTGGGCCTTCAAGCCTAGAATGGTAAACAACTTGTACAAGCCATAATTTTTCAAGGCCTATATGGTTGCTGGATCATTCAAAGTAGCTATATCTTTCCCTTCATGACCACATTCACTCAATTCCATATTTGTGGTTTAAAAGCCTGTGGTTTGGGCGTTTTCTATCTTATTTTTCTTGCCCTCGGCACTCTATGGAGCCGACTATTGTGTAAAATACACATGTGCATGGTTTCTTCCTTATAAACTGCATAGATAGCATTAAAATATAATTCGATGTGTGCGGGATCGATAAGGGCGACCTTTGCACATCGAGGGAAAAAGTCATTTTGAAGACCCTCCCCAAAAAACCTCAATCTACATTGAAAAGCTAAATAAATGGCATGAAAATCAAGAGCTCAGAAAGGAAATCTACCTGGAGAAGATGGCTTGTGATTTCATCCAAAATTTTGCCTATATTAACTGATATAGAACTAATAAATTGTTATCACCAAGCAACACTTCCAACTCTAGAACATATACATGACTACCAATAAATAAATGTGTGTATATATGTGCCTCTTATGCATAAAATGTGCATACTTATCTCAAGACATATTATGCACTAGTATTTTCACTAGTGCATAATATGTCTTGAGATGTGTATGCATAAAATGTGCATACACATCTCAAGACATATTATGCACTAGTATTTTCACTAACCCATATATCACTGAAATTTCATCAAACTATGTTAATCATTAAACAATAATAAATATACTTATCCAAAAACTACAACATTAATCAAACCATATTTACTCATACAGTATACATGACTATTCTAAAACAGCTGCATGTATTTATGTAATATTCAGGAGTACAACCTGTGTATAGATCTAAATCAAAATTATCTATGAAAATGCACATTCTACATATTTCATTTTCAAAATCACATATCCCAACTAACACATTCAAATCATAGCTTCACTATGACCACATATTTTTCATTGATAGATACTTAAACATAAACAAATCAGTCAATGTTGGGTTGTGCTATATTCTTTCCACATAGTTAACAGGGGGTTTGAGGGGTACCCGTAACCCCACTTTATGGGGTTCGGGGCAGCGCCCCAGAAAATTTTGGTTTTGGACCGTATGTTAGGTTGGGCAAACCCACCTATGGTTTTGTGCATGATTTTTGCACATGTTTTTTGGACGCGATGGTTTTCGGTCCATGGTTTTGGATGCGATGGTTTTTCGGTCCATGGTATTGGATGCTTCGACATGTATAA
>APFE031415484.1:2443-21636 GCA_000404065.3 Pinus taeda | reverse complement strand
GTTCTGAAATTGCGACCTGCAGTAGCCCTCTGTGTCCTCTTTCCAATGCCACCAGTCTGACCCCAATTGGATTCTCCAGTGAAGAGTTATGCCAAATCTCCCACAGTGACCTCATTATAGACTAATTCAGTAGAACGAACTTGTACGACGTGCCACGTGTCCCTATTTTTACCTTTGGCTCTGAAAAATATAAACAAGAAACTATAGTCCGTCCTCTTTCTTTACCTTCTTACAAAATTTCAATCTGATGCTCAAAGAGAAAGTTATGACAATTTTCCCCAGGTCACATGTTTTGAATGTAATTCACGATTCTGCAGAAGGACCAACTTCCTCAGATCATATCTCTGAAAATATAGCACTAAAATCTCTAAAATTCAGACTTGAGATTCAGCGCGATGTCTTCTGAAATGGTTTTTTTTTAGCTTTTGAAACGTTGCAGAAAAAAGTTATACCGAAAATACCACGATGACCTATTTGGAGCAGCAAAACCCTAGAATCCAAAGCTTTGATACCAAATGTTATGAAAGCAACTCAAGAAAAGATAGCAAAGATAGATCAACGCCTTAGAGTTCGGCCTCTTCGAGGGGGCAACCTCCTTTACATTACATAAATGAACAATTTTTCAATGATTCAAATGACAAAACCTCCTTTCTATATATAGGAGTCTAAGGAGTCACAATATAACCTAGCCGACCTAACAATAATAATATAAAGCCACAAAAATAACAATAAAGGGATTATATGGGGCACAGTAATAACAATATGGGGACAGTAGGGGCACAACATATTAATAAGGGGTACAACTACAATAGTAATGGGGTAATCACTAGTATTATAGGGACCCAACACTGACCTATAGACTTGCACTTCCTCCAAGAGTGAAAGTCCATAATGTTTTCCATGTTTCATTGCTTAAAAGATATGTAAAGTATGTTGATCATGTGATTGATTGGTTTGTATTACAGGTGGAGCCAGAAGGAGACTTCCACCTGGAACCTCAATGCATTTTGTAGCAGAAATAACTCATGCTCGAGAATGGAGCAATCAAACGAGTTAAAGTGGAGTGGAAGAACTTTGGGCCCAATGAAGCTAAATGGGAGATGGCTTATCAAATGTGGCCTACGTATCCTTCATTATTTCTGATGGAGGCAAATTCACTTTTGGTATATGTACATATTTATGTATAGTTTCTATTGTAAATATCACAATGTGTTTTGTTATAAAGCTCCAATAAGCGGTGTGGTTGTCAAGTTGTTGTGTTTGTGTCAAGTTTTTCTCTCTAATGTCTTGTTAGAGAAGGCAAGGCTAAAATTCCTTTACATAAGAAATGAGGATCCTTTTATAACTTGAGGCATGACCTTTCACATCCCCATGACTCTTGATTTTCCAACTCCAAATGATGTTTGGACATATACAACCTTGGGACTTCCAAATGACTTTTGGAATTACATATGAGTCTTGGTGTTATATGTCTTTTGGACTTCAATGACTCTTTTTTTCCATACATGACTCTTAGACTTCCACTTATTTTTCTTTACAATGATTACATGTTTACATCATAATTCCACATAATAATATGATGAAGACATGAAATGTCACTATCCTTGATGACTAGGACTAATAGTGACTGATGACATGGACTTTCTTCAGTGGTGACATGCTTGCCACTTGTGTCTTCATTCTTCAACAGCTTTCGATCCTTGATTTCTTCACCCTCCAAAGGGTCTTTGATATTGGGGTCTTCAGGGTGATTTTATCATCAATATTTCAATTTTTTATTTATTCTTCAATGCTTCCTTTGTTTGCCTTCTTTTCTCAATCTTCCTCATACGTTCTTTCCATGTTGTTCATAAGATACTTGTACCTACAATCACTCATGGCAAGCAATGATTAGCTTGAAAATTTCCTATTCTAACGTGTCTTATGCAAAAAAAAAATCATTCCTTAATAGTGCACTTTGGAAAGAGAAAGATATCTTATGGGCACAAGGGCGCACTTCGAAAGGTTAAAGGGATGAAGGGGATAGGCTTCAGGGCTTCAGCATGTGCTCATGCGCTCAAGAGGAAGAGACAATCAAGGCAGGGTGCATGGTGCAAGTCCCAAGGACAAAGGGGAAGTATTAGGTCTTCCCAAGTGTGTTTTTCTCTTAAGGGAGAGGAGGAGGGAATAGGGTGCACTCCTGAAGGTTGAAAGATGAAGGCTTCAACCCTTCGGGGTGCACTCATGCACTCAAGAGGCCTAAGAGGGCACATGGCACAAGTCTAAAAGCTGAAGGATGAAGCTCAGTTCCTTCAAAGTGTACTCCTGCACTCAAAGACTTGAGAGGGTGCATGGAACATTTTGGAAGGCTAAAATGTGGAGCTTAAGGCCTTCGGGGTGTGCTCAATTTCTCAAGGAGGGTGCATTCCTTTGAGTCGAAGGAGTGTGCTCAAAGGAAGACTTGGTTTTTGGAAGGGAACGGTTTGGAGTAGGGTAAGATAAAGGGCTTAAGGAGTGCACCTCATGCTTTTGGAGGGTGCATGGTACACTTCCGAACAATGAAGGTTCCTAAACAAATAGAGTTCGCTCATTCGCGCTTGGCCTTAATGGGTTCACATTGAAGCCAAAATTTGTCTAAGTCTAGAAGATAGGAAAAGGGAAAACATGATGAGCTTAGACATAAAACCATGTAAGACACATAAAAACTAATCAAGAAAATTTATACAAGCTTGAACAAGGACAAATATACCTCAAAATGACACTTTACATGAATTCTCTAAGTACAACAAATAAAGTGTGTGTGAATGCCACCAAAATGTGTCGTTTTACAACAACAAAGATGTTACAACCATGAAATAAAACAAATATGTTATAATCAATGTGACTATACTCAAGAACACTTGAAACAGATAGACTAACAGGAAACGACACCTGAAGATCAAGGAAACACTAGATATGACGGTAAAGTATGCTCCAAAATTTGAATGTAGTGAAATTTTGGAGGGCTTTGTAGCAGTGACAACGTGTGACATCAATAAGTAATAAAAAATCATGGCCTTCCTAGATTGTTTGATGATGCATCGAAAAAAAATAAATCAATTAGCCTTTCAACTCATTATGAGCCCTATCATCACTAATAATCTCAATAGGAACATCATTAACTCCATGTTCTTGAGAAAATACAAGTAAAATTTTCTTGTTTAATTCAAAGCATTCACTTTTTCCATGACCTTTATTCTTACAATACCTATAGAATTTCCATTATTCCTCGCATCAACAAAAGGACAAGAGGAATAAATGGAAGAATATTGAGAATAAGAAGAGTTATTGTTCGTATTTGCACAAGGTGTAGATTTTGCAAAAGTGATTATATTCCTATTAAATGAGAATGCACATTTTTGGACTTTATTCTTCTCTGAAAGCTTTTCTTTGGTCAATTGAATGAGAATAAAAAGTAGCATTAAGAGTGGAAATTTCTACACACATAACTTCTTGATATAAATGTTCCTGCAAACCACCTTAAACTTAAGAATGCCTTTTTTCACCTGAATTAAAGATGCTAAGGAGGATCTGTAACCTATTGAATTCATGGATGTACTCTTGTACTAACATTTTGAACCCTTTTTTGGTCTGAGCCACTTAATATTCATATCATTCATATAATTTGATGGATAGAATGCCAAAGTGAGGACTTCTATAATTATTAACCATGTAGTGATGGGTTTTTGATCTACACTCATTTTACAAGAAATGATTCATCAAGGCTTGTTACCTTGAGTGTGGAAAATGGAACCTTGTATTCTTTATAAATTTTATTAGATTCAAACCACATAACCATAACTTCTAGATTTCGAGATACATCACAAATCAAGACCTTGTACTTGGCACATCGGAAAGATAGTTTGTTGACTAAAATGTTGTTAACCTTCTGGATAACATGATGGTGACGTTGTTAGCCTGAGTTACTCACTCTACAATTTTGAGGGTTTCCATTGTTTTTCTAGTCATTATCCTAAATGCATAAAAAAACTTGCAAAGAGAAAGATGTTAGATTCTTGAAATAGAGTACCAATACTCACATGTAGTGGGTAAAAATGCAATTTTGAGTTTCATTAAATCCAATGGGAACCAAACAAGGAAAAAATACAATATTCCATGATAAATTGTGTTCTTACTTAAAATTAAATGATTTTTTCATACTTGTAGTTGAGAATCTGAGTTTTTGTGGCATGAATTTTAATGAAATTATGTAATTGAACATGGATTTTGAGAAACGAAAGATAAATGGTAATATATGGGCACCATTTTTTATAAATTGAGATTAATTGTGGTTGGGCATAAATTACAAGAAATTAAAGATTATCATTGGTAATTGGGCATAAACTATGAAAAAATAAAGCTTATCACTAACAATTTTCAAGAATTTGAACTTGAATTTCAAGAAATTGGACAATGCAATGTCACATTTTCTAAACAAGATCTAATATGGTCTAATTTTCTATTGCAAACTTGTGTGATCATTATACTTGCAATCCACTGCTACTTTCATGCATGGGACATTTGTAGGGTTGTAAGGCTATAATATGCTACTAAATACACGTGGGATAGTCATGCAGTCATACAGATGTATTAAACTGCAACAATGATGTGTACAATAGTTGTTCAAAGTCGAATTGGTTGTTGTGATTTCTATATGATGGTTGTACAGTCATAAATTGCATGTAGAGGTTGAAATTTAAACTTGCACTAATGCAAATCAAGTTGAATGGTGTGTTGTATGATTTTTGTTGGTTGAATTGGATGTTGTGCAACCTTGAATTCATTAAAAGGGAACAATTCATCCACTAATTTGGCATGTATAGATGTTGTACAATAACCAATAATTGAATTGAATGTTGTAGGAGTGGAATTGGTTACAGTTTTGCTAGTTGAGCAAAATAATGAACTTGTACCTATGCCCTTATAAAAAATTCCTCATAAGTTGAGTGAAATTATAATATATACTAAGAATATATGACAAAATTTTAAAAACAAAAGTAAAAAAATCATTCATGCAAGTTATACCTCATCAATGAATTAATTTATCTTTTGCTAGTTTGTATGGCCAATAGGAGAGCGTGAGCTTAAAAAAAAATGACTCCAAAAAACACTAGATCTTTGTTAAAACAAATATAGAGAGTGGAAAAGGGAAAACCCCAAATCCAAGGCCATATAAAAGGGATCTATCACCAATGATGTGGGAAACCCACTCAAACAAAGTTCTAGAAATAAAAGAAGTGTGAAAATACTAATCTCTAACTCATTTGTATTGCCAATAATGAAGAAGTTTTTATAGTTTTTATAACAAGATACTCACTCAAGCAAACTAAGGGGAGAAAGACTTTCCTAATCCAACAAAAAGGTAATAGGTTGAGGAAATATCTCAACCATGCCCTTGAAGATATCAACTAGCTCTAGATACTAAGAAACTAGCCCATAAAGACCTCAACTATCCCTTGGTACTATGAAACTACAATGCTACATAACTCTCATGTCATTTTAATTTCCTATTACAATATAAATGAAAATACAATAACATATAATTGTCAAAATATGAGCTAATTCATTTTATTTCATATCAAACCTAGATCATTACTAAAAGAAAGAATGGTCATACAACTGCATATAATCATGCGTTGTGATTCTCACTTTCTTCAATTTCTATTTCAATTTCTTGTATTGGAATTTTTCATATCCCGGGATGAATGATTGATGTTAAATTTTGAATGTCAATTCGTTTTAAGAGAATATAGATATCATTTTGTCGATAGGCATGTCTATTTTGGGATAGAGCTTTCACACTTTTAATTTAATTATTAATAATTATTAGGTGGATGGTAATAATTTATACTCCATGGAATATTTTAGAATATTCTTAATTGTAGTCGCATATCAAAGGTTGAGATTTATCTCAAAAGTATTTATGTTCTTTACTCCCTTTTAATAAAATTGATTAATTAAAAAATGTCATAAGAACAAGTCTCATATAAAATGAAATATGATTTTTTTGGAATGTGGTATATATAATTTGTGGTATTAACCCATGATATTGTAACAAATCATATTTACATATTAAGAATTTAAGTGGGTTGAATCTCCATGCTTAATAATTTTGTCACATGTTTTTTAAATGTATATATATTTTTAACTCATATATTAATTCATTTTATAAATAATAATAATAATAAAATTATAGTTTAGTCAAATCTTATGATATTTTTTTAATCTTTAACAATGTGAGATGTATTATGAAATAACTTTTTGATGATTCTCATGGATTGATGCCTATGGAAATTCACTACCATTTAAATTACATGGTTGTGCTAGTATATAGTTTTTTTTAAACGAGATAGGTAGAGATTTGTATTAAAGAAAATGTAGTTGCACTCCCTTTCAACCATTGATTAGTGCGTTTAGAAGGAATCAAAGAAATTAAAGCATGGCTTGAGGGTTATTAGATGTCATATTTTTAATGGTGTCCATCAACGCTGCATACTTGGCAAACATCTAGAAGAGAAATTTGGCAAGGGAAAAGTATAGAGGGCTACACAACTTCTGGAGCTAGTTCATAGTGATCTAATGGGTTCACAACCCAAAGATTGATAAATTAGTGCAGTTGGTCTAATAAATTAGACCAGCACAAGTGATAGAGGTAAAGATATTAAGAAAAGGAGTATTCATCATTAGGCCAAAACCTTTACATCTTCCTTGCAGGTTTGACTTTTAACGTAGAGGCTCAATCGAAACCCTCAAGTGAGTATCCCATGATACAAAATTACAGTCCCCTTCCAACTAAAAAATTTCAAAAAGCCCCCAATATCCAAACACATATACATTCCATTTTTCACTTCTTTTGATTTAATTTAGTTTGACTTCTTGTTTTCCTTGATGAAAAAAAAAAAATATTTCTTCCCAACTTGAATCCAACCTGTATTTTATGTTATTTTTGGTGGTTCATTCTTTAGCAGGTAAGCATTGCTATTTTTTTCTTCCTCATCTATGTAATCTTCCCAAGAAGCTTCCTTCCAACATTATTCCATGTAGGATCAGAAGGAGATTCATTTTCCATGATGGCTTGTTGCTTTTCCGCTTTTTTTGAGTCTATACAATCCTCACTGGCTAGCAATTTTCTTGACTCATATTTATTGCCTCTGATGCATTTTCTTTTATAGTAACTACTTCCTCTTTATATTTTTATTATTTCTTATCCTGAGACTCTTCTTCTTTGTATATTGTGTAGTGATCAGCTTGAGCTCTTTCCCACGATTTGGGTTTCTTTTTTCTTTTTTTCTGCAAATGCTTGGGGGAGTTTTCTATTACATGTCTTATTTCATAACATGCTCTACACCAGAATGAAACATTTTCATAATTGATGTTTTGAACTGAGATGTTCTAGTATATAGTATTAAGCTAAATTAAAATGTTAAAAAAATTTATTCAAATGATTAAGGTTTTTTTGTAATGTGAATATTCTATTAGCTAGAAAAATGGGTAATTACGTCTTGAAGCAATTTTTCCATGTTATTCTTTCTCCAGGGATACCTTACCATAACAAGAAAACAATCCATAAATAGAGAAAAGATAGTACACAAACATTATACCTAAAGATATGGCATGAGATAAGCTTCTTGTGAGGAGATACAACAAAAAGGAAAAGGAAAACATGGACAAAGATGTTTAAATTGAAGGATCCAAGTCTAAAACAACAATAGGATAGTTTATTTTCCTTTCTTTTGAGCCGAATTTCCCATGGGATATAGGTTGAAGTGGTACTCGATTCGATCTAGTTTATTATCCATGTGATTCAAGTGGTTGTGCATGTGATCTAATGAGTGGATTACATCCTCCCTATGTTCTTATCTATCTAGAAGAGTTCTCCCCTTAATAAAATTTATAGTTCTATTGTCTTCATATATTGGTTGAAGCACCCTCTCATCTACCCTGTGCCAGGGATCTAGTTGGCCTATTCAACTAGTACTTTTGTCCCAGATAATGAGGATCGATTGATGGAGCTTCACTCCTTCCTATAGTTATTTCCTCTTGAATTAAATTAGGGGTCAACTCCTTATGGAAATTGGAAAGATCTTGCACATCCTAGTGCCTGTGAGATCACCCCCTTTGGTCCTTCTCCTAGTAATTTGTTGCACCTCTTCTAGCTTTGGCTCTTTGATGTGGCATCATGATTGTACTAGGAGTAAAGTTAAAGTGACAACACATAGACCAATTTTTATACCCTTTTGATTTCCAAATATGTTGATTGCCTTAGAATATTGATAACTTAAACTTGGCACTTGTTGAGTAAGTCCCCTATAATTTTACTAGTATTGATCCAGTATCCATTGGGAACTTGTTTGCAGATGTAATTCTTCTTAAGTGCCAACTAGTTAGATCTGTCAACATCTCCTTCCAATATTCATTGCTTGGGGGTTGAAATTCCTTACTATTCTTATGAGGAGTAGTGTAATATGCACTCAGCCAAAGGCATACTAAAAAATTGCTAACATATAAGGTTTTAATCTAACTGCCTACATAATTGAACCAAGGATGACTAAGAAGTGTTTCCTTAGTTCTTGCTTCTAGAAAGATTAACTACACCCTACAGGACATAACTACAATGACCCTTGACATCACTAAAAAATTTAACAGAAAATTACTAAAGTTGAAATTTGGTCCCTTGTCCAAATGGAGAGACCACAACACAAGCAGAATTACCCTTTTCCACAATACTATTAGCACAAACCTTCACTTTCAGAGAAATATAAAGCACTAGCATAAATATGGCCCCTTTTACAGAGGGGGAGACCACAAATCCAACAAATTTTTCTTTCTCCACAATATTTTAAACAAAATCATTTGCATTAAGATAAATATGATTAAAACACAGTCAAAAGGGTGAGTAAAATTATAGCCATGAAGGGGAATCCTCATGCCGTGAGATGATTGGTTTTTCCCTAGAAAATTATCTAAGAATTGCCACTAGCAACCCTTCAACTTAGTTTCATAAGCCTATCTTCCAATATCATTCCATGTATGACCCCACCATAAGTCAAATCCCATTCTACTATAGGAAATTATCAATTTTGTACACACTTGCCTCTTCCTCAACTAGTTACCTTCCCAGAACCAAGAGATTCCATAAGGAAATGCTAAGGGAAAGAGAGGATTGTCAATCCACCATGGGATTTTCCAGAAAATCCAAGCAAAATTTGACTCCACCAATATTATACCTTCATGATTCCTAACATCCTCTCTACATAAACATACTAGATCCATTCCCATCAATCAATACTTGCTCTCCCTTCAACATCCATCTTCTCAATGTCACCATAAATATAATACCACACCTTGTGCTAAACCTATGGAAAATCATGGTTGAGAGCTTGGGAGAAATCCCATTTGCATGAGCCATCGATCTGAAACCCAATTTATAGATAAAGGGCCCTCACTCCTCTTTGTAGTCATCAATTTTCATAGTGAGCATTTAAACCCCCTCACAAGTGGATTGTCGTGTTTCCATATGTATCTTCCAAGTGGGTCGATCTATCCCCTTTTAACTCACATGTCACCCTATCTGGCAATTCAAAATATTAAGTTGAAACAAGGAGATTTTTTTTATTTTTATTTTTAATATGATAGTTTGAAGTATGAATAAATATTTGATTGGTTTGAATGTAATATCTTTTATATAAGTAAATATTTGATTTTTATATTATGGAAATTTAAATATAAATATATATTTGATTTAGTTAGATTAGCGTTTTTCAGCAAGTAAATATTATATGAATTTTTTATTAAAAAATCATATCAAAAATAATTTTGAAATGAGGTTTTTAACTGATTTATTTACTTAATTCATCTAAACTATTCCGTAAATTGAAAGTTATATATATATATATATATATAATTAAATATTTCAATTAAATAAAAATAATATTGGTTTAGAATTAATTGATTTCTAGAAGTATCATTAAAATAATACATATATTTTATATAATAAAAAAATGGAGTAAAAATTATATATCTATAGTATTATTGTATTTAAAGGTGTTTTGTAGTTTAATATGAGAAAGAGTTTTTCATATAAAAAAAATAGTAATTTTTGTTATTTTCTTAAATGATGCAAAATTACATTTTGTATATACACCCATGGGCGTGTTATGAGTAAAAGACAGATTTGAGAACCTATGTTGTAAGGTAGCATGATACATGTTTTAGCTCAGCCATGAAATGTCCAAGAGAAATACAATGTTCATATTACATAATAAAAAAATTGTGAAACCGTTGTGTTTAGCCTTCTTTGAAAAATAACTATCATCATGATCAGTATATCATTCTATGTGAAGTGTTTAGCAAAAATATTCAGCAAAATAATTAGGTCCTTTCAGCTTGATTAGTCTATTTTATGAATGGCCTATGATAGAACTTATAGGAGGAATATTCATGTTTCTCTTGTATGTGCTAGAGACCTTGTTCCATAGTCAAAGGTACTTTTGAGAGCCTTTTAGATAGCCCACTTCACTCCCTATAAATATGAGAATGTTCAAAGAAGTTGAATGAGTGTTTGATCCTCCACAAATATCTTCCATGATGGGGACAAAATGTTAATTTCTGCATGATTGAGATTTATTTAGCCACTTTATTACAACCATTGAGTCACCATAAACCTAAAGATAAGTACATCCTTTTTCTTTTGCATAAAATAATAAATTTGTACGTGCCATTAATTCAGTCTAATTGGTATTCCTAAAACGAACCCCATTTTTGCATGAAAAGAATGTGTAGCAGATAGAAAGAGAATAAAACCACCTCCACTCCTATTACCTGTGTCATTGGATGCACTATCAAAAAATCCCATCACTTTCTATGGTATCGATGTTCATCTAAAATAATTATAGGAGGATTGGTGTCTTTTTCTTGAGGGAAATGTGCAACAATTGCAAGCGCTTATGTTGTGATGTGCTCTAGAGATGAAAATTTGTCCTAAACAATGGCCTTGTTTCGTATCAGCCATACCCCCAGCATGTTATTAGTGGGAGGGATTTGTATGCACGAGAGATCAAATATGAGTACCATTATTTCCAGACTCGCTCCAAGTTTTTCCCTTCCTAATTTTGATTTGGACCCATTGTTGACTTGCAGGCATCCTACACTTGCTTAAAAAAAGGGCATTTCTTGACCACATGCTCATTGATTTCTTCACCTCACTTGCAAAGGGAGCACCATCCCGACTATTTAAGAGAGTTTTTTTTTCTATAGTAGTAGGTTATTTTAATCCCAACAAGATTTTCCTAGACCTTGCCCAGACGATCCCAAGAAATCTCATATTCACAAGAAGAAGGCAGTAGGCATACCTTTTAACACTATATCCTGAACTCTATTTAATGAAGCCAACTCTTGGAAGATGTCCAATGAGATAGTTTCTCTTGGATATCCTAGATCATCTACACACAAAAAAAGAAACCAATGAAATATTATAGTAAGAAAATATTAGTGCCAAGCATAATATATCAATCATATCAAAAATACAATGCACTATGAAAGATAGATAATGGGGAAAATATTCAGTAGAATTTCTCTTTGATTGAAATGGAGTACATTGGTGAGTCCTCCAAGCCTCTTCCCTTGATAGCCTCCCTAAACTCTATTCTCACTGGTGTGGATGCACAAGTTTATCGCAATCGCAACTCTGGTAGCATTCCAGGATAAGTTCATTGCTTCTCCCTGTGACTAGTGAAGAGCTCTGCTTATATAGATTTTGTTGAAAAGTGTGCAACAAGAAATGCTTGTTGAGAATGCAACAAGATGATGGAGCTTAGTGGAAAGGAGTTGCCTTCACTAAGTGGTCCCGCAGGCAAGTTTTTGGCGCAAGTCTATTTTTAGACTATGTCTATTTTTAGACATATGGATCATGTCTATGGATTGCAGGTTGTTGTTTATGGATGATTGATCAAGTTCGAAAAAATAGATGGACTTCTATTTTTATATCACAGCGGAGTGACTGCTCAGTCTAAATATAGAACAGTCAAATATTATTAGCTCATAATAATATTTAGACTATAAACTTTGTCTTATTCTCTTGGAGCACTTCAGGATGAGCTACGGATGTGGTACATGCAGATCCCAGAAGGAAATACGTGGTTACCTATGGGATGACTAATATTTGCATGCAGGACTTCAGTTAGAACTCAAGTGAGTTGAGTTTAGTGGACTGGAGGTGCAGTTGATGGAGTTGTGTTCAGTTTAGCTTTGTTAAACTGGTTGTATTTAGTCTAACTGGCAAATAGACTAGAGATGAGTTGGGTGAATTAGTTATTAATTAATTCACAAGTTATTAACTCATAATACAACTAATGAATACATCAGTTAACTCAGTTGCATGGCAGTGCATGTTCAGTTCAGCAGGGACAGGTGTTAGAGAATCAGATTGCTATCAGTTGTGACTATAGTTGTGCATCAGATCTTGCACAATCAAGGAATTGAGTATGCCAATGAGTTTGCTCACGTATTTTCCCACATTGTAGCTTGTGCTCACATGATTTTGCCAAGTAAATACGAGGTTGCCTTGGAATTATCATCAGTTCTTGAGCAGGTATTGAGCAGTGGAGGCAGGCAAGCAGCGGAAGAGATTTGGAGATCAGATCTAAGCTGTATTGTGTGTAACAGAGGTGGAGATACTTGTGAGAAGTATTATGCTGTGTAATGTTACATGACTCAATCATTAATATACAGATAGTTGGGTTTTTTAGTGAGATGCTTTCCCCGGGATACATACTGTGTTAATGTGTGAATGCTCTTGATGTTTTATTGTTATTGATGCTGCTATATTGATGATCAACGTAGAGGAGCTTATGTATTGTGTAAGTTTTCCGCAATAGTACATGATCAGGATAATCTCCATTGAATATGTGTTAAATTATTCAAAATTTCTACAGATTTCCTTATGATTGGTCTTCATTGCACCTAAACACTTTCTCAAAGATATCAAGGAAAATAATAAGATAGACCAAATCAATCATTATTTTGATAAGCAATGATAATTTTAACCAAATTTGTTAATTTAGACTGAATCTGATCTTATCTAGTCTAATTCTCACATTTTTTCGGAGCTCTAGTGTAGAGAGGGTGTTAATGACCTTCTGTTTCGATCCCCACCACTAGGAAAGAGCATTGTTAGGCATTATTATTTGGTACCCATAATTAGGGAACAGATTTGATCTCTCAAAACACTTGTTTCTAATGTGTCACTAATCACAAATTGATCCGCTGGCCTTGCAAGGGATGTGCTTGTCTTCTTGACCAGAGGGTGGATTTTTGAGGTATAACACCTACCCATTGGAAAACACAATCCAAGGATATCCCAAGTAGGGAACGTTTTCTCCATTGGGAACCAAATAAAAGTTTTAGCTTTTTTTGGGAAATTAGTTTTCAAAACCACCCTCCAGCACCATTTTGGTGCTTCAAGAGCCCTGTCTGCATATAAGACTAATTAACCAATATTTGGGGTGTAAGAACCAAATGGAGAAAAACTCCAAACCAATTCATCCTCTATTTCTATGAGACTTATGTATCTTGTTGACAAAGTGTTCAGATAACCATTCCAAGCCACATGAAACTATGTCTCTTTTCTTAACTCCTTTTTTGATTTCCATCGTTGCCTCCATATCGTGGTGTTATCCTAGCTGACGATGAGAGATAACTTTGCAATACCTCTGTCATGTAAGGAATCAAGAGATTTTCTAGGAGGATATGGCCTTCACTACTCCCCGACCATGGATTGGATCCAATCTGCACTCTATCACCATTTTCTATTTTCCAGGCTAGCTCATTTCCTATGAGGTCAAACGAGATTAGGACTGCCCTCCAGATAATTAATATGTTTGTCTAAGGCTTTTACACCTACCTGATCCATTCTTGCAATTGACTTGGAGCTATGTCTAAGTGACTACCGATGTCCTAAGGATTTGTGTTGTAAGTAGTCTCCAACTATGTTTTTCCACCAAATTCTTTGAAAATATAAAATTATTTTTGGCCCCATCCTCCCTGGAGATTTTGAACCTCCAATTTTTCCCATTTTACCCAAGGAAGGATCCCCTTTTCTTAATTTCTAGACCAAAGGAATTTGAAACATATTCTTTCCACACACCCGTCTTTTTTCTCGGAGGCTGAATCAGTCCTACAAAATCAATTTCCCATTTCTCAAATGGTTGCAATGATACCTGCAAATTCAGAGGTAGATCATCCCTCTTCGATGGCCTGCCTGTTCTCTGACATGCATCACATGCCCTACAATATGATTTGGAATCCTTATGTAGTGTTGGCGGCCACAACCCAGTGCATAGAATCTTCTACGTTGTTGCTTTTCCTAGATAATGGCCTCCCACAGCCCCTCCATGAGCTTCAGCTAGAACATTGTTTCATTCAAAATTAGGCACATAACATCGCAATATCTCGTCCAACCCCATCTTATACAAGTGGCCTGCAATAATAGAAAAGTATATCATGTATCCTTCTGGAGCTACTCACATAGTCAGGAAGTGGATAATGTCTGCATAGTGATGATCTACTATGCGCACTGCAAATAGCTACGCGTCATGCAGCCCCTCCTCCAAATTGGTGGGATTCTCTCCCATTTCAATGCACGATAGATGGTCTAGACCTACATTCAATCATATTGGCTTTACAATTACCTCGAAACCATACTCCTAAAACAATAGTAACCATATGCATGATTTCCCCCCCAACACAGGCTTGTGGACTAGGTATTTTAATGCATAATGGTCTATGTACATCTTAAAGTGTCCACCTAGCAGGTAATGTCTAAACTTCTAGAGTGCATACACCATATCCAACCCTTCACGCTCTATCATTGAATAATTCTTTTCAGCCTTAGACAACTTCCTGCTTGCAAATGCTATAGGGTGATCCAATTCTCCTTCACTGAACTGCATTAGCATTGCTCCCAGCATAATGCATGATGCATCCACATGCACATGAAATTCCTTCTTCCAATTTAGGAAGAATATGATCATCGTGGTGACCATTTTCTCCTTCAATACATCCAGAATCTGCTAACATTCTTCATCCCAACAAAATGTAGCATCCTTCTTTAATAGCTTTTCCATTGGTGTGGTAATCTGGGCACAACCCTTGATGAACTTCCGATAGTATCCAGTATGATCCAGTGTTGTGCGCAACTATTTAACACTTCTTGGCGCCTCCAAATTAATTATAACTACGATCTTAGCAGGGTTTACCATTAATCATTGTCCGCATACCACATGACCCAACAAGATTCCAAAAGGGACGCAAAATAATAATTTCTTCAAGTTTATTGTGATTTGATACCTTTGAAATGTATCCAACATCATGCACAAACTAGCTACATGGTTCTTTACCAGTCCAAATACTATCCAATCATCAAAATATACCTCCAAAAATTTGTGAATGAACTCTTTGAACGCCATGATGGCTACACCCGAGAAGATCGTCGGCGCATTTTTAAGCCCAAAAGGCATTACCGTATGCTGAAAGGATCCCCACTCAGTCACAAAGGCCATCTTACTCCTGTCTTTTGGCGCGATCTTTATCTAATGGTATCTAGAGAACCCATCAGTGAACGAATATGCTTCCTACCCGCCAACATTGTCCAATACTTCATCTATGGAAGGAGTTGGAAAAGGATCATGAACACAAGCATCATTGAGCTTCTTGAGATCTACACAAATCTTGATTTCATCCTTTTACTTATTTTTCTGAACTACCATTCGTATCACCCAATCAGATTCCTCCACCGATTCAATAATACATGCTGCAAGCATCTTGTCTAATTCCATATGGAACTTTTCCTTGTCTAATTCCATATGCATGAACTATCTACGTTGCGATGTAATAGATAGTTCATGCAATATATTTTGCTAGTGCTCCAGCTATTCATTTGAATCTGATGTACAAAAATGTTTGTGCTCCCATGCAATGCATCCATCAGTTATCAGATTAACCCAATCTTGATCTCGCATTGTTATTCTATAGATCTAGTCCAGATCATCGTTGCTTTCCTCATAATCAAGGAATGGTTCAGTACAGCATGGTCCTTATGCAACATCCAAATGTACTACCATGCGGAGTGATTTTCTTTCAAATGACATCATCCACTTCTTCATATTGATTACTCCATTCATGTCGATAGCCCAATAAACCCCAAGGAGCACAGGGTATGGATTTTTGTCATCCAAAATCTCTATCACTTCAAAATTGGCCAATGCACTTGTGCCTTCAATGTATACCATCACTCTCTGCAATCTTCCCATGGGGATAATCTTATGTTGACTTTCCATTCTCAATTGAATTAGAGACCACTGTAGTGCAGGTATCCCCATCCTCTCCCATGTCTTTTTAGGAAAAATATTTGCATCCAACCCAAGATTGAGAATAACTTGGCCCATTTCATATTCTCTTATTTGTGAAGTGAGCCTCATCTCACGTCCTGTTCTTGCCTTATGCTTACCAATTTTTCTGACTATGTGAGATTCTTCAGGATTATTTTCTTTACTGACACACTTATTTATCAGCTCTTGTAATCCTTTCACGGCCTTTCTATCATGCATCAACTTCAGACAAGTTTCCAAGAATGTAGTAAGTATGGAGGGGTCCATTTCTTCAGAAAACGTATCGTGAATTCCTAAGGTAGAGGCCTCAACGAAGCTTTTCTTCACTTCCATGAACATTTCTTTCACATGCTACAAATCAAACCCAACCTTTTTTTCTAGAGCCTTGTGGACCCACTCACCTTCTTCAGGTTGATTTCCTTTATCTTCGCCAATCATCATTCCACTTCATAGGATGATATTCTCATTGGGATCCTCTTTGCGAGGTTCATCCCTCATCATCTGTAGATTTTGGTTAGGTTGCACCCTCTTCTTCTATTATATACCTGGGGGGGTAATATGGGGTACCGAGGGAGGTACCCAAGGTAATAATGTAATAATGGGATGGGCCATAGTAATAAATAAGGTGGTTAACCCATGTCATGTAAGGGACCACAAGTAGTTAATAATAATGTAATGGGCCCATGGTATTAGTTGATGGTATGAGTAAACCATGGTAATGATGCATGGTATTGTATGTATGAGGCCTATATAGAGGCTAGAGACTCCACATGGAGAGACATGAAGAGAAATAGTCTTGTATGAACAAGCAGATGGCTTGTGGAGTATTCTCCTTCCTTAAGGAGTGAATGTATGGTGTTTCCCTACCTTAAGGGTTTGATAATAAAGAAGAATTTCTATCTATTTTGATCTTGTTATTTATTGGGTTATTTCTGTTATCACATATTTTTGGGTTAGATCTATAACAAGTGGTATCAGAGCACTTTCTTGGGCACAAAAGTGGAATTTGTTTTTATACTTTTTGCAGGATTTCAAGGGCGGCGAGTTTGCAGATCAGATCTGTACGTTTTGGTTCAATATCTGAAGAATATGATTGCAGATCTGTATTCCTTGGAAAAAATAGCCGATTTCAAAAAAAAAATCAGTCGAATCAGAGTTCGGATGAAGGAGATATCACTGATTTAAAAATCAGTAGGGTTGCAGATAATTTTTCAGGGCAGTGATTTTGCGGTGCAGATCTAGAAGTCCTAGTACCAAATCTGCAAGATCTAATTGCATATCTGGAATCTTTGTGAAAAAACACCCAATTTTAAAAAAAAAATTAGGCGAATCGAAGTCCGGATGAGGGAGATATCGCTGATTTAAAATCAGCGTTTTTTTCAGAAATTTTGGGTGACGGCGGGAGAGTAGCAGCGCAGATCTGGAATTCTAGGGCCTGGATCAGGATTTCTATCACATGGGCAGATGCAGAATGGTTGTTACATTTCTAAAAATAGGTCATAATAAGGATTCTGAGCAATATTGACGAAACTGTGACAATTTCAAATTTTCGCCAATTTTTTGTGATGGGGTACCTAGATCAGAAATTGAAGGCCTTGTATAGATTTGATGGCTCTCATCCAGCCAAATGGCTAGCAACAATGGAGAAATATTTTGAATTGGATCACATCGATGATGATTACAATCAGCTTAAGATGGGGAGCAATTACTTGGACTATGAAATACGGCAATGGTACATAGGGAATCAACGTGGCTATGAAAGGTTCTTGACTTGGGACGCCTTCAAAAAAGCTCTTATGGACCAATTTGACCGTAAAATTTTTGTGGATAAGTTCACACAGACAGACACAGAGCCTAGCAAAGACTTTATTTTTAAAGGAAAGAAGGAAACTAAGGAACCAAAAGGGTTATTTTTTGCTGGTATCTCTGTATTGCAGGTTCATGGATTGATTCAGAAGGAGAAAATCATTGTGTCTATCAATCCGAGTTGCAAGAAAAATCTCATCAATATCAACTTGGCAAAAAAATTGCAAATTTCAGCAAAACAAATTGAAAACACACGAGTAGATGATAATGATGTTCAAGTGTACAAGGATTTGAAGATTTCTATGGATAAGTATGTGTTGCATGGTGAATTTTATGCTTCAAAGATGGATAATATGGATGTTGTTTTGGGATATCCTTGGATGGAATCCATGGGTACTATCAATATTAATGTGCAGAAGAAATTCCTGAAGCTATGGTATAAAAAGAAGAAAATTACATTACAGGATATTTCCATCCATAAACAGATAGAGCACATGGAGGCTGAAACAGAAGATGTTCCAGGATCTGACATATCAGATGATGAGCAGTTGATGGTAGACAATCAGACACAAACAGAGGCTGAAGCAGAAAAGGTTACAGGTGTTGATACATCAAAGAAGGACTCAGTGGTTGAAATCATATTGGAAAAGAAGACACCACAACAGGCACCTCAGCAGGGTGAATTAAAGAAAAAGACATCGTGGGTTAAAGCTTCAACATATCATCACCCACATCACCCCGCAAGACAACCATCAAGATGGAAACCAGTTAGTCACAAGGACAACAACCCCCACAAGATAAATAGGGAGAAGCAAAGATCCACCTACTACACACAGAAGAGCTACCACGGTCAACTTCCATCTCAAGCGAGCAAGGCACCAACGAGATCGAGGGTTCACCTTTCTCTTGGATGGCTAGATGCACGTGCATGGTATCAGTGGACTACTCTTTTGAGTAGATCTTATTATTTGTGTTCTTCCCATG